>OZ024811.1:15943811-15951311 GCA_964017045.1 Omphiscola glabra | reverse complement strand
TTATTATTCTTATAATTGTTTTGATAAATTCCTCACATTTTGGAAAAATTTACCTTAAATATAGTATTCACGTTAGCTGTAATTTTAAAGGGAAATAACTGGAATAATCGTTTTCGCTCTGCACATTGCAATTTTTCATTTATCCTGTATAACGGTGTTTTGGACGATGTAGAGAAAGGGTGTATTGAGCGATTCAGAGAAAGGGTGTTTTCGACGATGTAGAGAACGGGTGTTTTCGAAGATGTAGAGAAAGGGTGTTTTGGGCGATGCAGAGAAAGGGTGTTTAGCAAGATGCAGAGAAAAGGTGTTTTGCAAGATGCAGAGAAAGGGTGTATTGAGCGATGCAGGGAAATGGTGTTTTCGTAGATGTAGAAAAAAGGATTTTTAGACGATGTAGAGAAAGGGTGTTTTTGACGATGTAGAGAAAGAAAAATGTTGTATTCAGACATTCCTCCTGCTGTTGCTTTCATGGCAGTTTATCTAAATGCAAATCTCCACATAAACATTTTTTCCCAAATGGCAAGATTGTATTTCATGCGATCTTTTGTTCTTTCTTTCTTTTTTTTTTTTTGAAAGTTCAGTGTACGTCACTGGAACTTGGTTCGATTTTATCGACATCTGGGGCTACTTTTGGCTTGGCTTATTATTTTTTTTTCTTCAAAAGGGAATCAGATTTTTATCGTTTTGTTCCGTTTTTTATAACCTGTTTTTTTTTAAAATTAGTTTTTTTATTTTATTTATTGGAAGCTAATTTCAAACTTTTAAAAAAAAAAAAAAAAAAAAGAAAAAAAAAGTCACTTAATAACACGCCTGTTAGCTCGTGACGAGACCAGGTCGTCCAAGGAGATTGCAGTGGTCCTCAATTGTTTAAATGTTATACACAAGACCTAGTGGAAAACATGGTCACACCCTCCTCCTCCTTTTGTTCTTTCTTCTCAAACTAATCGTTCATCCCATACACTATATCAGTGGTTCTCAACCTTCCTAATGCCGCGACCCTTTTTAACAGTTCATCATGTTGTGGCGACCCCCAACCACGCAAGTATTCTCGTTGCTACTTTCTAACTGAAGAGTATATGTGTTTTCCGATGGTCTTAGGCGACAACTATGAATGAAACGTTCGACCCCCAAAGGGGTCGCGACCCACAGGTTGAGAACCGCTGCACTCTTCGATCAAAATGCCATATGTTGTGTGTCATGTATAATGAGGGATATGCGCACACACCAAAAAAAAAAACAGAAGAGGAATATTTGTCGATTACTGCGCTACTATTCAGGCTATGTCTTATTGTAGTAAGGGTGCAAAGGTTGTCAGACCTTAATATGAGTCCGTAATGTAGAGAATGGAGAGGCACGTTGCTAGAGTGGGAACACATGGGTTAATAAGTGCACAACAGTTGTCATGTGTCTTGTTGTTTATTTTCTAAAACTTCTTATATGTATTTTTTCAAATTTAATTTGCGAGTTAATAATAGTTTATATAGAGACAGTGGAGGATTAAAAAAAAAATATATATATTGATAACCGTTCACCCTGTTGCGTGATGCGGTTCACCGATGGTGATGCGGTGCTGGTTAACTGAGTTATGGATGACTGAATGACTGTCCGTTCCACATCCAGACATGTCATTATAGCGAATCACCGAGTCACGTGATGTAACTAGTCACTGAGGACTTTATCTAAACGTAAAACTGAATATATTTAATAAATTAACAACTTTATTTATGGTGCAGGATATCCATATATATATATGTATATATATTTGTATATTCACTTCCAGTGGCGTAGTGAGGGGGGGCAAGGGGGCCATCATGCCCCGGGCGCTACTCAAAATGGGGCGCTAAATGGTATATTTTACTATAATATTGTATGGTTTTCGAATGGGGGGGGGCGCTAAAAAGGTATTGGGGGGCGCTAAAAAGGTATTGTGCTCCGGGCGCGAGTTAAGCTCGCTACGCCACTGTTCACTTGTGCGTTGATTCATTATCTTCACTATCGTGCTCACATTGCTACACAATGTATTGTAGCACAGAATAATCGTCACGATCTTTCAAATATGTCTCTCTACACCGTTCGTTATATCGATTTTTTTTATTATTGTCTCACCCCCGGATTCTACATAATATCAGAGTAGCAAACACAAAGTTATACTGTTACAATATTGATCTTTGAATAATGAGGACTGTCTATTTCCTTGACATCTTGTTCATAATGACACACGACAGAGACAGCTTATCGGCTTATCTCATTAGATACGTCGACACTGAGATAAATATGGTTTATTGATAATTCGTTTTAAATGGCCTCGTTTTCAGGTTACCGTGCGAGTACGTTAATAAAAAAAACTACACACATCATTACAAGAATAATCCACGAGAGAATCTTTTAATTCAACGCGAAAATGTAGGAAAATTGCGTTATATTTAAGTGCTAGGAAGTGGGCATGTATAGGCAAGTATAGAATTGACTTAGTCTTTTAAGTGATCTATTTCTGACCGTTTAACGTAACATTACTTTAAAAATACGATGTGGCTATTCGTACCCGGGTACCAGAAGTGAGACGTTGGGATTAAAAAAGCAAACTATTTTAAATATTATTGTTGGGTTTGTAAGACAAATTGAGGTATCAAATGAAAGACAATTGCATGGACAATATGTTTGTAAATGCTTAAGTTTAACTAAAATAAACTACCACAAATGACAAAAGAAGAAAGTTTCGGCTAAGAGATTGCTTCGGCAGACAGGACACAACAAGAAACAATAAGAAATAGAGATCTCGTTTTTATTGTCCTGTTTTTATATTTCAATTTCACACATCACTTTGTTCCATTATTTCCTCTAAAATTTTTAGCACTTGAAAAGCTTCGTTTGTGGTGTTCGGAAAGACGGTTAATTAAAAGAATATATATATTTTAAAACGGAAAAAAGGGGGAGATAATGTATCGTTTGACTAGTTACCTGATTGAAATTTTTCTTTGCATTAAACTTTTTCTGCCCGCCAAATTCCGAACATTTAAATAGAAACATAAAATTGATTTAAAAAAAATTAAAATTAAAAAAATAAATAAATTATCATCGGCCCTCAACGCCGAAGGAAGAAAACGTCGGCGTCTGCTACGGGACCTAACACCACTTTGAGGTAGCCTTCACCGAACGTTCTGACAATTAATAATTCAAAACCAGAGGCCATTCGTGACGCCCACTTGTGAACAGGTCGACGACGACGTGTCCGGTTTTAAGCACAGCAAACATCGTTATGCAAACGGTGTTACGACCTTTCAGCACTTGCTGGGGGATTTCAGACGTTGGGTCAAACCGAGCCTGGCTTCCGGTCTGGATTTGTCGGTTAAATTCTGTTCTCTGTAAACGTCACAATGCACGTTTTAATCGTCACGGCTGATGACACACGCTTATCATATCGCCACGGCTCAAGACACACGCCTATCATGTCGTCGTCGCCCACGACACGCTTATCACGTCGTCACGGCTCACGGCAGGACGCTTATCATGATGTCACGGCTCACAACACACACGCTTATCATGTCGTCTTGGCTGGTCACATTCGCTTATCAAATCGTCACGGCTCATGACACACGCTGATCATGCCAAACACTATATAGTAAAACACAATTTAGCATTTCTTAATTATTGCACTCATCTGTTTCACATTTTGGGTTCTGAACAAGCTCGACTAGATAATTTAAAAAAAAAAAAAAAAAAAAAAAAATATGCAGCGTGCTGTATTTCAGTGAGGTAGGTTGACATGGCCAAATATATAACTGAAATACGTTCATGGTGGGGAGAAATTGCTGGTGAAACGTATGTAACGCTCATTGAGATTGCTCAATATGTTACCCAAGTCAACAATATTGCTCCTCCACCGACAGTTGCTCTATTTGTTTTTACGTGACATTGAATTTCTGGTTTCTTGATAAGCAAGTGAAAATTCTTTACCCATGCACACCAAATGCAAGACTTCCATCCTTGTTCAACACAGACAAGACTTCCATCCTTGTTCAACACAGAGAAGACACAGACAAGACTTCCATCCTTGTTTAAAACAGACATGACTTCCATCCTTGTTCAACATAGACAAGACTTCCATCCTTGTTCAACACAGACAAGACTTCCATCCTTGTTTAAAACAGACAGGACTTCCATCCTAGTTCAACACAACGAAGACTTCAATCCTTGTTCAACACAGACAAGACTTCCATCCTTGTTTAAAACAGACAGGACTTCCATCCTTGTTCAACACAGACAAGACTTCCATCCTTGTTTAAAACAGACAGGACTTCCATCCTTGTTCAACATAGACAAGACTTCCATCCTTGTTCAACACAGACAAGACTTCCATCCTTGTTCAACACAGAGAAGACTTCCATCCTTGTTTAAAACAGACAGGACTTCCATCCTAGTTCAACACAGACAATACTTCCATCCTTGTTCATCACAGACAAGACTGCCATCCTTTTTCAACCCAGAAAAGTCTGCCCTCCTAGTTCAACACAGCCAAATCTTCCATCCTTGTTCAACACAGACGATTCTTCCACTCTTTGCCCACCAGAGACACATCTACTGACGACTGATTTTAAAAGTTGATAAATCAGTCTATTCCCCCGGGAAGACTCATCCGTATCTGTCACGCTTGACAGTTGACACCAGCTCTCCAACAAGGCGTGTATGTCGCAATTCCATTGCCTACAAAAACATTTAGGGTCAAACCGCCCCTGAGACGTAGTATTATTATTATTTAGGCTATTGCTAAATTGACATGAAACAGCGATAATGTAAACAGTGGCGTAGCGAGCTTAACTCGCGCCCGGGGCACAAAACCTTTTTAGCGCCCCCCCTATTCGAAAACCATACAATATTATATGTAAAATATACCATTTGGCGCCCCTTTGTGAGTAGCGCGCGGGGCATGATGCCTCCCTTGCCCCCCCTCGCTACGCCACTGTATGTAAACACATATTTTAAATCATAATTGGACTTGTGGTTTTTGTGTGTGTACATTTGTTGTTTGTGTTGCTGTCCTGTAACTTTCAACTACGTGTCACACGCTGCAATACCAGAAGAGTAGTCAGGTTTTGACATAATTATATTTTAATGATGTTAGAACATATTCGAAATACAAAGGCGCTGTTTTTTTTAAATTTACGTCCGAAACAAAAGTCGGCACTCAATAGATCAAGTGGGCAGCAGCTAACCCTTCCTCCTCCACACACTCACACACACACACACACTAACACACAAGCTGACACAGACACTAGCACACACACACACTCACTTGCACACACACTTCCCTGCTTTTTAAACGCTTTATACAAAGTTCAGTATATTTGAAAGGGTTTTGGAGATTTTATTAAGAATAATTGTAGATTAACATCAAACAAGGCTGCAGTAGCTCCAATCTACATTAATGGTTGTAATGTAGTGGACACTATTTATTATTATTATTATTTAATATTCACGGCAGGGATTTTTAATTAAAGTTACTGTTTGTGATACAAAGGAAACACAAAATTCTTCTTCTTCTATATTTTGAGGGCCCATGATCAATGAATTGCTCATTCTGGTTCCTATTATTATTTGAAACAGATGTATGCAATAATTAAGAAATACTAAATTGTATTTTTACTAGATAATGTTTGGCATGATAAATTTGTGATATTGATGATACAATATTGTTGTGATAACGGTGCTAAAACATCTTTGTGATACTAATCAAAGAAGATATTTGTAATTTTTTTTTTAAATTATCCTATCCAAGCCTTAATATTGTCCAAATAATTTACAATCAATATCCTATAATTATCCTATTAAGTTCTGTAAGTTTCCAATCATCGTCATATTGTTCTATTATCGTCCTACAATTTCTTATCGTTTTTACCCCTTTCATCTGCCTATTATTGCCACGTCTTTGTCCTCACGATATACTGTTATTGTCCTGGCAAACTCCTATCAATACCCTATAAATCTATCAGTAGTTCAGACTTAAGTCCACTCCAAGTCTAGAGCACACCCCCCCCCCCCCCCCCCAGGTATTCCCAGGTATAGAGGAATCGATAGGATTTCATTAGGGCCGCGACCTAAAAGCTAGGGTCACGCCACTCAAAAGGACGCCGATGACGTCAAAGCTGTTCGGCCATATTAAGCCAGCCTTCAAGATTGAAACAGCTTTGACCGATCTCATATTGTCTGGGTGAAAGTTTGGTGGGTGGGGGCAGAGGGGGGGGGGGGGGAGAAAAGGGAGGTGCATGAAAATGGATTTCTTGTTTGTAAAATGCACATTTATGGATGTGGTGTGCCGCTGAAATTGATGGCACGATATTGTGAGGCGTTGGAAATTGATTTTTAAATATATTTTTTTTTATAACATTGGATTTCCTGTGTAGACCTCATTGTAGAGATTCATGCCCTAACAATGTAACAATCAACTGTGTCCGCCCCCTACAAAACAGTACAGTTAGGTAGACGGAAACAAAAAGCCCAGAAATAAGATGGGCTTCATAAACATAATGTTAACATATATCTATTTTTGAAAGTTAACGGACGATCCTGCGTCATCAACAACTCTCTAACCGTAGCCCCCCCCCCCCACCCAAAACCATTACTAAACATATTTTTTTTAAAAAAGTTTTTAAAACATATATAGATCTATGTTTAGAAAAAATTTATTCTGAAAAGTCAAAAGATATTTTATTGTCAAGATGTCTAGGAAAGACAGTCTAAGGTTAATTGTAGGCAAAATCTGAATCCCCATCTATTTTTACAATATTGACCAAAAAGATGAACTGGCCCAGTTCGACACCCGCATGATTTGATCGGGATGGGTACGATTTTAAAATATATCTATATATTCCCATTTGTGTTGTTTACTTAAATAAACGAAACAATTTTCTGAAATTTTTCGGTAATCTTCCCAAGGCGTTTAAGAGGGGCAGATTTGAATGTGTGTGTAGTGTGTGTGTGTGTGTGTGTATGTATGTGTGTGCGCGTGTGTGTGTGTTTGTTTGTGTGTGTGTATGTGTGTATATGTGTGTGTGTGCGTGTGTGTGTGTGTTTGTTTGTGTGTGTGGTGTGTGTGTGTGTGTGTGGTGTATGGTGTGTGTGTGTGTGGTGTGGTGTGTGTGTGTGTGTGTGTGTGTGTGTGTGGCGTTTCGAAAAATTGAATTCCTAATGTTTCATATTGAATTAAATAGTTTTTTTTCCCTTGACCCCAATACATTCAATTTTACTGTGTGTCTGTTAGAGAATTCTCACACACAAAAAAAAAAAAAAACGAGCAAGAATGTTTTTGAAGCAGGTTCAGTTGAGCTCACATTGAACCAGGAAGGGATCGATGCGGTAACTCCTTCACTTATTTATAGATGGCGTTTAAATTCTAAGGAAGCACCTACTCGAGAAATATTGATTTCTCTATTACCGCTTCTTACGACACACTCAAAAAGTGTCTTGTACGCGATGGCTTCCATCTGCACCGCTTTTTTTTTTATA
>OZ024811.1:15811311-15938811 GCA_964017045.1 Omphiscola glabra | reverse complement strand
TGGGAGGGGGGAGGGAGGGGGGATACGTGTTTCTTTCATTATCAGGACACAGTAGTGTCCTAAAGGTTAGCTATGTTTGTTTGTGCGTGAGGCAGGTTTTTTATGACTTTGTAAAATAAAAAACGGATTTTTTGAAAGGTTTGTCGTATTCTGATGGCTTTGCTGATACACACAGATATTTACAATGGTTTTTACCTAACAATAAGACGGAGTTTTTTTGTTATTTTGTTATTTTTGTATTTTGGTTGAGTTGTTTGACACATTCAACTCACGAAACAGTTTTTTGGATTTCTTAAAATTTAACCTAGCTGGCTGGCATGTGTTAAGGGTTATTGAGACCACTGGGAATAACCAAGAAAAGAAAAAAAGTCGCACTGTCCAACTGAGTAATTACCCTAGGTGAGCAGATGGTCAGTGTCCGTCCTGAGTTCTCAATTGAAGGGCCGAGTGGAAAAAGTACTTAAGTGTATTTTTTTGCAGTTTTGAAAAAAATGAGTTTAACGTTTTTAAATTCATATTTAAATACATATAAAGCTGCTCGAGGTAACTCTGTATCAAACAATTGTGGACATTTTTTCATGAATGATATTTACAGGAATGATTCAAGGAAAGTAATCAAATACAACGCCTGTCTTAACTCATATTTGAAAAAAATTGTAACTTAAGTACTTTTTCTACTCGGCCCTTCAATTTAGGAAATGTTAACGCATCTATTGGACACATATTCCCCCCCCCCCTTTTTCCAAACCACTAAGTTGCGATTTCTCATTTAATTTCTCGGAAGACGTTAGCATAGCTGTGTTATACTCGCCAGCCACCCTCGTTTAGCCCAAATCCCGGACATGGAACACATTATTTTTCTCCATGTTTATTTTAACTTCCAAAAAAAGTAAAGGGGGAAAAAAAAAAGAACGAACTGAAAAAAAAAAAGCAACAAATTAATTTAAAATTAAAATCCGGATATAATATACTTATATTATTTTATATTATATATATTATTTTAATCACATACGTCTAAAATGTAAAAAATAAATCTTTATATTTGATCTAATTCATATGAAAAGATCACTGCTAGGTGTTATATCTTAAAATGTGTAGTTACTTTATCAGTAACTGAACCCCCCCCCCCACACACACACACAAAACCACCCCTGAAATTACGTCACATGCCAGGTATTGCTCTGAATTAATTAAGAGCAATAATTATCAATCAGACACAACAAATACATATATTTTTAGATTCCACACTTTACTTCACGTCCTCCATTTTTCATTTGTATTTAGATTCTCATTAAAATTTGTCTCAGATCTCATAAAGAGTAATATCTATCTATCTATCTATCTATCTATCTATCTATCTATCTATCTATCTATCTATCTATCTATCTATATATCTATCTATCTATCTATCTATCTATCTATCTATCTATCTATCTATCTATCTATCTATCTATCTATCTATCTATCTATCTATCTATCTATCTATCTATCTATCTATCTATCTATCTATCTATCTATCTATCTATCTATCTATCTATCTATCTATCTATCTATCTATCTATCTATCTATCTATCTATCTATCTATCTATCTATCTATCTATCTATCTATCTATCTATCTATCTATCTATCTATCTATCTATCTATCTATCTATCTATCTATCTATCTATCTATCTATCTATCTATCTATCTATCTATCTATCTATCTATCTATCTATCTATCTATCTATCTATCTATCTATCTATCTATCTATCTATCTATCTATCTATCTATCTATCTATCTATCTATCTATCTATCTATCTATCTATCTATCTATCTATCTATCTATCTATCTATCTATCTATCTATCTATCTATCTATCTATCTATCTATCTATCCATCCATCCATCCATCCATCCATCCATCCATCCATCCATCCATCCATCCATCCATCCATCTATCCATCTATCTATCTATCTATCTATCTATATATATATATATATATATACATATAAACTTCTAGTCATGGAAAAAAATGTTTAAAAAAAATTAAATAAAAAAATCATTTATTTCATTTATATGAATAGGTCACTTCTAATTTTATACATTAGATAACTACAGCTCTATTTATTTATTAAAAAAAAAAATACAAGAAATAATGCGAAAAAATCAGATTGACGAGTATGTTACTACATTGGCCAGCGCTGGAAGAGTACTTCGATATAAACATCTAAATTTTAGCCACTAAAAATAACCACAGACAAGCAGCTCAGGTCAGTTATTCATGAGACCTGTCAGTTTAATTAAATGCTCCGTGGGTACGTTGTAAATCATTGGTTGCCAGCTTTAATATACTCCACAAACATTAGGAGACGCTTCTGTCCAAGCCTATTGGGAATTAAAATTTTTTAAAAATAAAACATGTCCGGGGTAATTTTTTCATCAGATCTAATTACTTATGTCAGCTATTTTTAGCCTGAGAACAAATAATAACGACGCTCTGTTATTCTGAAGTCAAATTTCAAAAACTCAGTTATACTCTATGATAAATGAAAATCCGATAGGTAAGAAATTAAAGCTGCAACAAGAATAAGAGCACGCGTCATCGGAGATTCAGAATGTGCGATGCGCAGCGTTTATTTAGTGCAGTGCGCAACAACCTTGCATTTTAGACAAATATAATTGTCCACTATAATAATGAACACAGACTCTGATGTTTATGCTTGTTAGACTACTAATCCGCATTTTTTGCTGCTCAACGGAGAAGACCTTAGTGCTAAAAGTTTGTAAGTCACAACATACACGTTTTGAGATAACGAGGTTTAAAGATTCTTTTCGTCTTTAGGGTCGGTTCACACGATCAAGCATTTGATGCAATTCGTGTATGAAGATTTGTCGCAACTTTCAAATTACTATTTGATCAAATTCCCCTGAAAAGAAACAACGCACAAAATAGTGCGTTCATACAACAGTTTGACGCGAAATTTGATCGTGTGAACCGACCCTTAGGTGATCATTTCCATATTTTGTCTTCTTCGATGCGCTCATTAATATTCTCCATTTTCTTGTATGCCTGTGAGTCCTGGACATTAACAGCAGAACTTGAAAGAAAAATAAAGGCGATGGAGATGAGTTGTTTTCAGAAACATTCTTGGAATCTGCTATAGAGACCATATCTTTGATAAACAAGTGAAAGAAAGGATTCTTCAAGCAATTGGGGCAATATGATGACCTCCTGGTGACTGTAAAAAGCGCAAACTGGAATGGTATGGCCACGTGACAAGAAAAAAGGGGCTCGCCAAAGAAATCATGCAGGGCACAACGAGAGGAGGGGGAAGAAGAGGAAGACAGAGAAAAAGATGGGAAGATAACATCAAAGAGTGGGCGGGACTAAAACTAGGCGATGCTGTGCGTAGTGCAGAAAGCAGAGTGGAGTGGAAAAGGATACTTTTCATGTCATCCGTGGCGGCCCAATTGTCCAAGGACTAAGGGACATGATGATGATAAATTAAGGGATTTAGGTATATTTTATTGTGTTCAAAGTTCTGCAGTACACTTGGCTAAGCAGGTAAAGAAAAGGTCACAGCTTATATTGATTTTGACGAAAATGTGACCTAAGTACTCTTAGCACTTGGGATTTCTAATTTTATTATTTTAATTTCTGGGGGTTGGGGAATAATCCTTCAAATACAAAGAGAAGTAAGTGACATTGCACTAATCTGAGTAGAAATGGGAAGTGTTTGCACGGCGAATAAATACAATGCCTAATGAAGACGAATCCTTAGTATTGAGACTTTTACTGAGGGATTTTTTTAGGGTAACTTAGATCTATACACGGGGAATGCGATTAAAGAGATGGTTGGATAAATGAAGTAGATAAGGGTTGTTGCTAACATACTAAAGAGATACAATGATCTGGGTAAAACCAATTGTGGATTAATTGAGATAATTGAAGTTTACTTGTAGTTATATTCAAATATAGGGCCTCTGTCTTATGAAAGAAAAAAATAGTTTTTTGTTGTTGTCTTTCTTTAAAGTTAAAAAAAAATTTGAAATAGTTAAGCTGAAATATATTTAAAATAAAATTGTAAATGTTTGTACATCTTCTCGGAAAACGGCTCTATTTGAAATTCATTAACAGAAGAAAGTATTAATCTTACAATTGTGCATTAATTTTCCAATGTTTCCTCCTTTTAGAGTTGATATTTACAGACTTTAGCAAATTGTTTTGAATATAGTTACCGTTCCACCGCGACTTTTAAATGATTACACCCGTCAATGGAATCCATTATTTAAAATATTTTTTAAAATTTAAATGACCATTTCACGTCCTCGACTGGTAGATGTTCTTAATTGGTTGGGGTTTTGGGGTGCACGCTACCCCCAAGGTGGTCGGTGGCAGACCGGATCAGGGAGCTCATAAAGATTCCATAGGTCGAGACTGGACTTTTATGGGAATTCTGTTACGGAAAGAAGCGGTTCTCAAAGTATGATTTTTTGTTTTTGTTCTTGTTTTTTTAAGATAATTTTTGTAACCAGTGAACGATTCGTCAAGAGTGAAAATTCACCCCCCTTCCCTTGATTACTGAGTTGATACCCACAAGCAAATCGATTTCCCTAGATCTATTCCTGGTTTATAAAAAAGTATATCTACGGTGTTTTCTTTAAAAAACAAATCATTGGGGAAAATAATATATCCAAAATCTAAGAGACCTAATAAATCTAGATAAACATGTTGATAAATTATACTGTAACACACACAACACTATTAGTTCTCTTTCACCTAAATGGCATCGGCGTATCATTTAAGATGTATTTAGCTTTCAGCCCTAACGGACTTTCTGTGCCAAAAAAGCATTGCACTATGAGAAGATTGGTTGGTTCGATGACGTGAAACTGATGACTCGTCGGCGGCTCATTATCGTGCGGTTTTTTTCGAATCGCAGCTCGTGGCCTTGCGTGGGCGTTATCTCCTGGGTCATTGTAAGCGTCACCCTCTCAGTCACAGACTTCGGATTGACCATAAGCGCCTACCTGAGTTGAAATGGATTTTTAACTCAAATTTCTGCCGGCATCAGAGGCGTAACTGGGTCTTTGGACGCCCTTGGCTAATTTATTTTTGGCGCCCTTGATATTCAAATAAAAATGTTAAAAATTAGAGATTTAGCTGCGGCCTTTTGAACTGGCGCATGCCGGCGCCCTTGGCAACTGCCCCAATGCCAAGCCGTTGTTACGCCTCTGGCCGGAATAGTTTAATAGTAGATTCATCTGTCTCCACCTTGTTATAGGTTCATATTTACTGTGCTAACTTTGACAATCAGAAAACAAACACAAATAAACAACAACAAAAAAAAACCAACAATAACAACAAAGAAAAAAAACGAAGGAAAAAAAAACAGCAACAGCAAGATAAAAATCCACCTGATGTTGTTCTACCTGCTGTTCTAACGTTCTTGTATCCGTAACGTATATGATACTCCCCCCCCCCCCCCGGGGTTAGGGCTTATCACCCCTTATCATTATATCCCGCTAACAATTAAAGGCTTAGTGATCGGGCGACGGTGCCAGACGTGCCGGGTCGATCGTGGAGAGATACCCCGATCAGAAGCATCCAAGAAGATTAAAACCAGATTTGGTGAAGAGGGAATGAATGGGGTTCGAATGGATGGGCGAATGGACGGGGATCGAAGGGAAAAACAGTGGAGGAAGAGAGAGAGAGAGAGAAGAGAACGAGAGAGAGAGGGAAGAGGGGGAGAAGAAAGTATATGGGGAAAAGGGCATTGTTTCTGGAGCAGAGTTGTTCATTACGTTATCGATTAGATGTGGCTCAAAATAGTAAATTGTGGTCGAGAAGCTGCAGCTCGCTGTCGCACCACGACCTGGGTTTATAGGATTTTCTCCCCTGTTGCTAGGCAGCCGTGACGCCACGCGTGTGACAAGGGGCAATTAACCGCCATCTTCGAGTTGTTAGACAGAGGTTTTTATAACAGAAATGCAAAGAAGAGGAGGAGGAAGAAGATGGCAAAATGGGATGTTCTTCTGTCATTAGAAGATGGATGTCTTATAATCCAAGGGGGACGTCACGTGCCGTGATTGTTGAGGAACGTATTTCCGTTGTCCGATGTTTGAACTGTCATGGTTTTGTTGGCAGTGGGAGGGAGGTGGTGAAGGGGGTGTGGGAGTTGGGGGTGGGGTGGGTGGAGAAGCTCGAAGCGATGTTGGGAACACATGAATGAAAATTTAATGTTTACATGAGGTAATCTGATAGAAATTTACATTAGATGATTTGGTGAAAAAGAAATAGAGAAAATGGTTGATAAAGGTTTTACTATAGCGTGGAGGGTGAAGTCGGAAGTTGCGGAGTTGGGTAATAAACTCCTTGAGAAAAAGGAGTGGGGGAGAAAATACGGAATTAAGGAATAAATGTAGGATTTTGGGACATTTTTATAAGACTATTTAAAAAAAAAAAATTATTTTATTTTATTCTAAACTTGTTATTTTTTTTTATTTTGTGTGTGTGTGTTGCAATTAGATAAAATGCGATCATAGGATTAAAGGGATATAAAAAAAGGAGAAGGATAAGTGATGTAGACAATGAGGAGATTATTTTTAAAATAACGTGTTTGAATGTAGGAAACCATTTTCAATAGAAAACTAGCAAAGAACACTTCCAAAATGATAGATTTTCAGACAGAGACAAACTTTCGATTGATAACTTAAGAATTTCTTTTTTTTTTTAAATGTACAAAATAACTAAAGGTCTGGGCTAACAAACATATTTTTGTTACATTTTTTTTTGAACCCGCAAATGTGTAATAATTCACCGGTTATTATATGGTTATAAGACGATATCCATAGTTCAACTATGCATTTACTGCTCAAATACCAATTTATTCTTTACCTATCTATTTATTGTTTAAATATATCTATTTATTGTTGAACGATCTATTCATGGTTTATCTATCTATTTATTGTCAAAAAAATTGTATCTATTGCTATGTTAGTTTCTGAAAGTATATTTGAGGACCAAATTATGTGTTAATATCAACAGTGTCTCAGTAACAGCATCCAGCTAATGGCAATAGCATCGTGTTTTCTTTAGGACCTTAAGGAGAAATCAGAACGCAACAGCACAACCTTCACCTCTACATGGGATGCAGCTGGGTGTGTTGGTCATTAGAGGTACTATATTTGGACGTCAAGCAGAAATCAAAACAGGATGCTTCAAAATGCGAACAAAAAAAAAAACAAGGCCATTTTATGAAAGAGAGTGGACAGCGGACCTATCGGCGGGAAAATAGGGTGGCCGTTACAACACAAATCGGGGAATTGTATGATAACAAAGCTAAAAAATTAGAAGTAAAACCAAAATGGTGTTTAAAGTAGTAGGTATTTCAAATCAACGGAATGAGACTCGGGGAATTATTTTTTGACACATTGGTTCACTGCTAATATGGGCTCACTGTACATATGGATTAACTGCCTCATCAAGGTTCACTGATAATATGGGTTCACTGTACATATGGATTAACTGCCCCATTAAGGTTCACTGATAATATTGTGCTCACTGCTATTTAATGCACTTTTTAAATTTGTTTTACTGCCATGGCACAGTAAGTCTTCTACGCATTTTTTTTGTATATACCAGGAAAGCTTACTAAATCAAATACGACTTAAAGCACAATGGAAAAATAAAATTTGCATTAGATTTAAATGAAGCAGCAGTTCGTGAACCAAAGAAATGACGGGGGTCACAGGGAAATTGATAAATACGTTTGTTCAATGCAGCAAAACAAATAGCTTGTACTTTCTGTTTAATCTGTACAAGCTTGGGTTTAGCGTTGTTGGTCGGTGTAGTACCAATGGGATTGCAGATTAAGCTTGTTTCTCGGATTAGAACCAAATGGCCAGAGTTGGAATTTTAATATAATTTTTCAACAAAAAAAATAAATATCCAGTGCCTGATGAAGTACGGGACAAAATTGCAATGTTCCAAATTTTCCCACAATAAAACAATGTTGAAAAGGCTTGACATCATACGTGAGGGCGCCGATTCATTGTCGCGTACTCAAAGCAAGAGTCTGGAATTTTCACATACTCTTCAAAACATTCAATCATTTTTGTTTTTTTTTTATCTCGCAGGAAAACTGAATAACAATAATTGGAGTACGACATGAGACGGTTCTGAATTCTTTCCTCTCGGGATCAACACCCCCCCCCCCACCGTCTCCCCCGTAGTGGCGACGCCCCTTAACCCATGAAAATATAATTATTTTCTCTCTTGGTTCAATAGGTCAAGGACACATTAGCTCACCGCCCATTGCATGATGGGATAGGCGTGACGACCGGGATAAAAATAACCCGAAAACGTTTGGACGTATGAGCGCTATTTCGGAGGTTGGATAGAAAAAACGTATCACGATTTTGTGTTGAAAAAAAAAGGCTGTATTGCAGCAGTTGCCATGGAGACAATGTAGAAGTAAGTTCTCGTAATTTTGGGCGACCCATGACTGAGAGTTTCACCAGTGTAAATTGTGCTCGTCAGCTGGCCATGGGTTTGTAGTGGTTTTTGTTTTGTCACAGGGAGCAACCTTTGAGCATCAGCTTTACCAAAACGAAGAGGTTATTATGAATGCAATTCAACCCGTACATTGATGAACAGCACGAACAAGATCTATCAACTGATATTGAAAGCAAACATCTTCACAATAGCTGGGGAGTGGGGGGAGGGGGTTCGATTTCGTTATGGAAAAAATAAGTTATAAAACTAAAGTAGACCCCCTGACCAAATCAGAAGAAATGGAAATTTTCCAATTCAAGCGAACGAAAAAGAAAAACCCAACTGTTTTTTACGTGAAGGAGAAATCTTTTAGAAGACCAATGAAATCAACATATGTTCGAATTGTCTGGCACTGCACTCGAGACATGCGAATGTTCTATTTTGTCTGACCATGTCCAAAACACCTTCACTGACCGAAGGACAAACTGTCTTGTCAAAGTACTTCTAATGGCCATTGGACGACCCCGTCATCTCCGATCCTGGCCCAAGTACTTGCAATGAATGTGGGACATCCCGCCTTGCCTGGCTCCTCTCGAGTACTTTCACTGACCGAGAACGCAAAGATTCGCACCCCCGCCTGCCCACCCTCCCCCCCGGAAACTGAATGTATCTAATCCTCGAGGCCATTTCGTGCTCCTGCGTGATCAACTCTTTCGTGAGTTGTCCTCTGGAAGAAAAAAAAAAAAAAAAAAAAAACAACCTTAATGTTTTGGGCCGTCTCCAGAAAACAATGATTCACTTCGAACTATAAAAACACGAGCCCACACACAACATTAAAGAGAGATACCCCAGCCCAAAGCATCTGCAAAGGGGTAACGCTATTGCTGGAGGTTAGATTTGTGCGTGCGCATCATCTGCTTTCCAAAGCTTAAAAAAAAATCTTGTTTGGTCAGAGGCGACAACTTCTGTACGCGGTAATTGAATAAGCAGCCAAGGGAGAAGAGCATGGATGCCTGAATAAGCTTATAGCATTCATGATTAGACTGGCTTGTGATCGGATCGGTGGAAAGGACGGGTGGGGGGGTGCTGGGACCGGGCGAGGGTGCGGGACGGGTGGGAGTGTAAGGGGGTAAGGGGTGAGGGTACGGTGACAGGGTGAGGATGCTGGTACTGGGTGGGGTACGGGGTGAGGGTGCTGGCAGGGTGAGGGTGTTGGGAGGGAGTGAGGATGCTGGTACGAGTTGAGGGCGCTGGGACACGGTGGGGGAGCTGGAGGGATGTGGGGGTTAAAGTCCTGAGGTTGCGTTTAAATTAGGTTGATTGGAAGGGTAGACAATGGAGTGCAGTTCTGTGAATACGCTGGTGAGGGGGTGGAGAGTTTAAAATATGAGTGAACGATAAGGCGCGATAGGCTTGGGGTGGGCGGGTGGAGGTACGGGATCTCAAATGTTGGAGGTAAGGGTAGAAACCGCATGCGTGTGGGGATGTGAGGAAATGGGAGTGAAGACTGAACTCTGTGTGATGAGGATAGGGGACGGAAGGAAGCAGCAAAAAATATTTCGTTACTTTAATTTTAATACATGAGTACTGTATTTATAATCTGGGTGTATTACAGAAATTAATTTTTCTATTCATTAGTCCATTTCATTATTATTACTTATCGATAGAACCTCGACATACATGTCTTAGCAATCTGTGAGTCTATTCAACCAAAGAACTATAAATGCGTGCATTGAGTAATGTGTGAGAGAGAGAGAGAGAGAGAGAGAGAGATTCATAGCACGTTATGAACATATATCCGTTGAATGATTGCTAACACAGTGCCTCATTGCAGGCCGGTGCCTTATACTCTCACTGACTCTCGTTCAACATCGAACGCGAAAGATAAATAACCCAATGTTTCAATAGAATTACTTCACATTGCCAAAAAACCTAGAGTTCCTTGAAAACGTCTTCACTTAACACATTATATTTCATGTAGCCGGCTATCAAAATGTTTTCTATTACCAATCAAGCTATCAAAATGTTTCCTAATGCCAAGCCATCTTTCAACATGTTTCCTAATGCCAAGCCATCTTTCAACATGTTTCCCTAACACCAAGCCAGCTATCAATATGTTTCCCTAACACCAAGCCTGCTGTTTCGAAACACCAAGATATCTCAAACGTTGCTCTCTTTATCCTTGTTATGGAACGAAGTGGATTCAGTTATCACCTGAGATACATCGTTCACAATGTCTCAAACTGTTAAAGCTAAAGAGCTATTTAGAGCAGTTCCCTGTGGTCACTGCAGCTTGCCTCGGCAGTTCCCTGTGGTCACTGCAGCTTGCCTCGGCAGTTCCCTGTGGTCACTGCAGCTTGCCTCGGCACTTCCATGTGGTCACTGCAGCTTGCCTCGCAGCTGAAGCTGGCGCCTGTCCTCGTGGCAGACCGTTTAGAATTTGATGACGTCAGTGGTTGGGTTCGAGGGTAATCAGAGTGTGGCTCACGCCTTCCAGAGTTTGGGTTGGGGGGGGGGGAGAGCTGGACACGGGGGGGGGGGGGGATAGTTTCTGTTACAGCCGAGCGACACCTCATTGCCATGCTAGACGGTGGTTTCTCGAGATTTCGCAAGTCTTAAAACAGTAGGACATTACGGATGTATTCCAAGGGTTAATTACGGGACCGAGTGAGAGATCTCGTGTAGACGGATGGAGATCGGTCAAGTCCCATAGGCGCGTGTTGGGTGGCAGAGGAATAGATCGTCTGGAGGAGATGAGGTTGTTGTTTTTTTGGTTTTTTTTTTTTTTTGGTTCGTTTGAAAAAAAAAATAATTTCTTTTATAAATTAGCTTATATAGGCTGTTATAAGAATTGAGAATATGTATTTAAAAACATAAAAATTACTTCGATCAAAATTTTTAAAAATTGTATTTATTTTTTTTTTGAATCGAAGTAATTTTATTTAGATCTAAATCAAACAACTGGTTTTTTTTACATTGTAATTGTAAATGTTTTTTTTTTTACATATCAAAATTGCACTCAGTAAAATTTAAAATGCGTTTTATTTACACACAACCAACTAGTTTAAAGCCATGATCACGGTCGGTAGTTGTGTTAAAACTTGAAGTGCATTCTGTATGTTTTACAAAAATGAGAGAGTGACAAACGTCACAAACTGCCCCTCACCCCACGCGCGGCAAAAAATCTAACTGCCCCCCTCCCCTTTTGCCCACGACACAAATAACGCGATCTTAGGAGGTACTAGTCTCTATACGCCATAAAATATAGCAAAAGGATGACGCGCATTTGATTTATTTTGGAAGAATGAAATAAGCAATTTTGAAAAGAGATTATAATCATACACAGTATTCCATTATTTCTTATCATTGTATAAGTATGGGTAGTTATATATTTAAAAAAAAACATATTCAAAAACGAAATGAAATCTTTAAAAAACCATTCACCCATAGCTATTGATTTTGTGACGGTCGAACAAACTTCTTTTACAAATGTAACTATTCTACAAAAAATGCACAAAAAGAAAAAAACAATCTTGATTTAAATGTAAAAAAGTTTTTAAAAATATTATTGTAATATTTAAACTTGAAAATATTATTATTAAAAAAAAACAAAAAAAAAAAAAAAAACACTTCCCATCTGCATAGCAATACATTAAAAAGACATTATTCTTGGCAGTGCACGGGGTCCGAACGATAGTAAGCAAGTGCGTGACAAGGGAAAGAGCTCTAAGAACGCCAGTTGTCATCAGTTGAAATAATGACCCTCGGCTCTGCCTCCGAACCAAAAAAAAACCCGTTCCTCTGAGCGGTGGCAACTATGATTTGGCAACTAAGGTTGTGTCAAATTCGAATTGGGAATTTCCGTGGACGAACGTTATCCGATATGTTTGAAGGGATGGCACGAGGCGGTCACGGCGGTTGCAGACGGAAGTCGAGTTTGTTAAAGTCGGTGTGTTGTAGGTTGAAAATGAAGACGGTGCAGATGGGGGTGTGGAAGAGGCGTTAAAATATTATTTTCGGCGTACCAGACAGTGTTGGCAAACCCCGGGTAATCAATTGTATGTTAGCTATTTTTGTTTGCTGATTTTTATTTTTAAAAATATATATAGTAAGCCACGCTATTTTTGGACAAATTTTAACGTCTCCCGCATGACCCTTGTCATCATTTGCCACTTATCTCAGAACTCCGACTCCCCTTAAACTACGTCACACTTTCGAACTAAAAGTTTAGTTTAAAAAAATAAAATAGAAACCAATTAATATTTAATCTAAACACTCGTTACTGTTAAACGATTAAATTTATTAAATTGACACTTTCTGTCACAACACATCCATTACAACAGTGTTTTTTAACATCAATGACAATTTCAAGTTTATATTTATGATTTAAAAAATGTGTAACGTCACGCAACATCTTTACCCCCGCCCCGCTCCCCCCCGGCCGAGCCACCTAGAACACGTTCTTAGCTCCCTCCCCCCGACCGAGCCACCTAGAACACGTTCTTAGCTCCCCCCCCCCGGCCAAGCCACCTGGAACACGTTCTTAGCTCCTTCCTCCCGACCGAGCCACCTAGAACACGTTCTTAGCCCCCCCCCCCCCGGCCGAGCCACCTAGAACACGTTCTTAGCTCCCTCCCCCGGCCGAGCCACCTAGAACACGTTCTTAGCTCCCCCCCCCGGCCGAGCCACCTAGAACACGTTCTTAGCTCCCCCCCCCCGGCCGAGCGACATAGAACACGTTCTTAGCTCCCTCCCCCCGGCCGAGCCACATAGAACACGTTCTTAGCTCCCCCCCCCCCGCCGAGTCACCTAGAACACGTTCTTAGCTCCCCCCCAAAAAAAATCTGGAGCATGACATACTTATGGACTGTCCGAGAGGACAGTAAGTATAAAGGTGATAATAGGTCATCATAAAGATACTGCCATGGCGTATAACCTATCAGTATCATCATTTAGTGGATGGGACTCGTTAACCTTGGACGGCAACCCATCTAAGAGAAGGCAACTCTGAATTCAAACCCGGAGATGGGGAGATGGAGTTCACATGCGCCTAACTGGCGCCGAGTGGTCTGAACTGAGCAAATCTCAAGCTAATGGTCAGGAGTTCAATCCCCGCCAAATCCTAATGACAAACATAGACCTCCAGCCAAGCAAAAACACCACCAGCACCCCGGGTGGATGGGACTCGTTAACCTTGGACGGCAACCCATCTAAGAGAAGGCAACTCTGAATTCAAACCCGGAGATGGGGAGATGGAGTTCACATGCGCCTGACTGGCAGCAGTGAGACCTCTCGAACATCGAACAGCGGAGCGCCGTGAGCATGCTATGGAATGAGCGCTATATAAGTACTCCAATCAATCAATCCTAGATTTGACTTTGTAACGCGCTTCGAGCCTTTGGGGATGAAGCGTGATTTTTCAAATAAACTTTATTATTATTATTATTATTAGTATTTTTAATTCAAATAAAGAAATTTAAATATAATCAGAGTAAAGTCTGTAAGCTAACAGTTTTACAGTGCAATATTTCTTAAGCGAGGGGAAGGGTATAGCTATACAGGATGATAGTTAGACAAGTGATTAGTTATTCAGGGGACAAAAAGCGATAGTTATACAGGATGATAGTTAGACAAGGGATTCGTTATTCAAGGGACAATAACGATAGTTATACAGGATGATAGTTAGACAAGGGATTCGTTATTCAAGGGACAATAGCGATAGTTATAAAGGACAATAGTTTGAACAGTTTGAACAGGTCAATTGTTATATAACACTGGGCTGTTGATCTGCAGACAGTACAGTGCTTAAGCGGAGTTTATCGTTTTGAGTTTGACAAAAGGGATATGCCAACATTTTTTTGGATGGTGACCTCGTGTTTTTTTTACGATACTATATATATATTCTAATAATTGCTTTATAGTAAATAGTAAGATAAAGATTACGAGAATCCTTTTGAATAAGATCACAATCTCAACGCAGATAATAAATAATTTCACAGTTGGTTTTCACTGTCCTAATAAAAGCTGATGGCTTGAGAGATTTTCTTGCGTCTTCTGTTGTTTTCTTCTACTTACTCGCTTCTACACAAGAGGAAGGGGGGTGTAAGGGGTTAAGTACAAGCAAAATGGATAGCTGAAAGAAAAAAATAAAGGGAACGAACCAAATGTATAATGGAAAGAAAAGAATGAGCTAATGGATGACAAAAAAAAGAGAGAACGAACACGGTGGATAACGGAAAAAAAGAACGAACACGATGGATAACGGAAAAAAAGACCGAACAAGATGGATAACGGACAAAATTAAACAACAAGCTGGCTAATGGAAAAAATACCGAACAATAAGGATAAATGATAAAAAGAACGAAGACGATGGATAACGGACAAAAAGACAAAAATAAACAACAAGATGGATAATGGAAAAAGGCCAAACAATAAGGATAACGGACAAAAAGAACGAACACGATTGATAACGGACAAAATATAACAACAAGATGCATAACGGAAAAAAAATCGAACAAGATGGATAACAGACAAATAGAAACAACAAGATGGATAACGGAAGAAAGAAAAGAACGAGACACGATATGATAATCTTGAGTTAGCCCTAGGGATGCAGGCCCTAATAACGCGAGGTTTGGGGCTCATTAGACGTCTGCACGAGTGTCAGGGCCCTGAGGGGTGAACCTGAATTCGGGAGTCGATTCCTTGATCATTCGGCCCTCGCTTACTGGGAGGAAGGAAATACACGAGCAGGGGCGAGCTCAATTAAGAAAGATAAGTGGAGTAATTGCTTTGTCTAAAAGATGGGAGAAGCTGTAGAGCGTCTTGTCGAAGAAAGTTCGAGGGGAGCCGAGGTCTGTGGGTGGTGGCTAAATCTTTGTTGGATAGTATGAGGTAGTCAGACAGGCTCAAGTACTTTCAAACTTTAATATTAAACATAAGCGTCTCACATGACTGAGCTGCTCACTTGAATGAGTGGCTCACGTGACTGAGTGGCTCAAGTGACTGAGAGGCTCACGTGACTGGGCGGCTCACGTGACTGAGTGGCTCAATTGACTGAGAGGCTCACGTGACTGAGTGGCTCACGGGACTGAGTGGCTCACGTGAAGTAGTGGGTTACGCGAATGAGTGGCTCGCGTGACTGAGTGGCTCACATGACTTTGTAAAGTCAGAGCGGATTTGACACGAATGGCTTTAAGGTGATGTAACTTTAATAGACTGGCATTATAAGGTAATGTGTATTTAGAGACATGGGGCTGGTGAAGCTGGTGATGTGAAAGATGGACATGGAATCAAATGGTGTTGAATTAGTGGATGTTCTAGATCCAGCGGGGTGAGAAAAAAATGGGCAACCCAAGTGAGCCATGATTCTAGCCCAAAAGATAAATTATTCTTATACTTAAAATATAATATATGAAATCTGTGAGATACAATACTTCCTCTCAGGGTTAGCTGCCTCAGATTCCACAGCGCAAAGTTAGGGCTCCTTTGACCAAGGAGCTACACAGAACAATCAGGCAACAGTGAAAACAAGACACTGACAGCTGACACTGACACGTGACAAATACCGAGCGCGACGCCGCGTCATGCCGGCTGACTGACGTAACTGTCCGTCACCGTTGACGATCGACACAAAAGACTGACGTAAATCCTGCACCGTGCCAGCCGTCAACGAGGGCAAACGACACTGGGCGACACAGATACGATGACAGCCGACATAAATGTCATGTTGGGTATACTCACTGACTAGGCTCAGAAGGTCCAGCAGGTCGTCCTCTTGTTCGTGTGCCTAGGGGGATGATAATAAAACAAGAGGTCACGCTCTGATTGGTACATTCAACACCAGGCTAATCACAATTACACAACTACATAATTTAATATATATTCCTAAAAACACCACAAGTGCGTTTGGTGTTTAATATATGTTTTACGCAAAGTCTTAATTTATTATAAATCTGCGGTATAAAAGGGGGTTGGACATAAGAATTTTAATATTCTTCAAATTTCTGGAAAAAAAGTGTGCGATTGCTGGAAAAAAACAGAGTGGGTAGGGGGAGGAGGCACTAATTGGGTTTCTTATCAAGTGCGTTAATTGAGTGCATGTTTTGTCAAGTAACTTAAGTTACCCCGCATTGCGACCGCCGTTGTTGGGCTGTAAGCTAGTGATAAGGTAACCATGATTCGACTCACCTTGCTTGCTGGTGAATCAGCGCTGCGTTTCTTGACTGAAACAATAGAAATAGACAGGTTAGGGCTGATGTCAAACAATAGAAATAGACAGGTTAGGGCTGATGTCAAACAATAGAAATAGACAGGTTAGGGCTGATGTCAAACAATAGAAATAGACAGGTTAGGGCTGATGTCAAACAACAGAAATAGACAGGTTAGGGCTGATATCAAACAATAGAAATAGACAGGTTAGGGCTGATGTCAAACAATAGAAATAGACAGGTTAGGGCTGATGTCAAACAATAGAAATAGACAGGTTAGGGCTGATGTCAAACAATAGAAATAGACAGGTTAGGGCTGATGTCAAACAACAGAAATAGACAGGTTAGGGCTGATATCAAACAATAGAAATAGACAGGTTAGGGCTGATGTCAAACAATAGAAATAGACAGGTTAGGGCTGATGTCAAACAATAGAAATATTCAGGTTAGGGCTGATGTCGATCCTACAAAAAAACTACATGTGAAGATATACAAGTGCATACAGGCAGGTGAATAAATACAGGTCGATACTGATAGGTAAATACAGAATGGTGGATTCGAAAGAAGGCAAATACAACCTCCACCACCCCCACCCCACCGCCACCCCACCGCCACAGTCCCATTCATTTTATCAAATAAATTATTATAATCCATGTCAATTGCTATTGTGCAATGGATGGTAATTTGTCAATAAATCTCACCTTTATCGATACGTTTAAAACACATTTATACATACACATTTTTTGTTGAAATAATTCAACTGTGAATAAATACAGCTATCGGTCGTAGCCCTGGAAAATGATCGCAGTAACTTAAATAATTCAACCGTCCGATTTGACATAACCGAATGGAAATTCTCTTGGCGCGATCCTCAAATGATAATTTAAAAAGTGTTATCAATGCACAATCAGATCTCAAACGATGAATAGAGTATACATTTTTTCACTGGGAATGTTTCATAAAAATTTGTGAGGAAACGCGACGACATTTGTTGGGGCAGTGAAGAGAAGATATATTAATATGTATCTATATATCTATATATAAGGGTACGAGAATGGTAATTAGGGGTATGTGAGTGGGATTTAGGGATACGTGAGTGGTAATAAGGGGTAATTAAGTGAGAATTAGGGATTCGTCAATATAATATATTAATGATACATGATAAAAAACCCCTACTAAGATGTCTTTCCTAATTTCATTCAGATTGCTACCCTAAATAAAAAATGCTTTTGAATTTACTCCCTTCTCTCTCTTCCCCCCCCCCTCCACACCCACTCCCCATTCCTTTTCCACGCCGTTATAAATTACCTTTAAGAAACAAATAATTTTTATACGAAAGGTGTATAACTCCTGACAGGCAATTATCTCCCATATATAAAACAAAAAAGTTGACATTTGTGGACCGGGGACACAAAAATTAACTCTTAAACAAGACATCATCACGAGCAGACAGAAGGAGGAACTAAAAACTGATTGGAGCTGTTCACGTTTTCCGTTCCGATAGAAGCTGGTCTGACCAGGGGAGAACTCGATACCTTGAACGAAAACAGGACCCGTAATGATCGGACGACTGTGACGTCAATGGTGAGTGGTGGTACTCTTAGCGAGTTGTCTCCCTGATGGCTCAAGTGTCAAACGATAAGCCCGGATTTGTGTCCCTTTGATCGGGACAGGTCCCCAGGAAAACAGTCCGCTCAATGCCGAGTTATCTAAAATAATACTAGACACCGGGATCGTTTAAAATAGTAAATTCCACAACCCCCGCTCCCCTCCCCAAGGACTGCTTCCCTATCCCCACCCCACCCTCCGCAAAAAAAAACACCCCAAACATTCTCATAAAAAATATGAGAAATGAATTTCATGTTTTAAGGTAGTTATGAGAGGAAAATAACATTTACACCAAACTCGGCAAATAAAAATACATCTCAAAATAATTTCAAAAAAAAACAACTCATAGGCGATTAGTTAAAAGAATAGCCGTTTAAAAAGATAAGGATGTTACGAAACAAATAAACCATAGCTTAGTGTGCTTGGCTGAAAGAGTGGTGACGCGATACTGTCCAAACAAACTCCCCTTTTAAAAGTCACTGACCTAGAGGACCTTCAACTAATAGTGTAACTAATGCCATTACTTCGTCCAGAATGATGTGTGTGTGTGTTTTGTGTGTGTGTGTTGTGTGTGTGTTGTGCGTGTGCTTGTGTGTGTGTGTGTTGTGTGTGCGTGTGTGTGCGTGTGTGTGTAGCATTCCATTATTTATGTATTGTATCCCCACTATTACTCCATAATCCCTGTATAGGATCCCATTATCCCTGTATTTGAATCCATTATCCCTGTATTGGAACCCAATATCCCGGTGTTTACTCCCACTATACCCATTTGAGATCCATCTATCCATGTATATGTTTCCATTATTGTTTTGGATACATTATCACTTTTGTTGGATTCCACTATCCATTTTTAAAATCAATTATTCAGTTTATTTTTTTCCCATTATTTCTCATTTGGATCCCATTATCCATGTGCTGGATCCCATTATCCATATGCTGGATCCCGTTATCCCTGTGCTCGATCCTATCATCCTTGAGTTGGATCCCTTTATTCAGGTGTGCGATACCGCTATTGGGTCGACCCCCATTACCCCACTTCCGTTGGTATCCCTTTGACCATGTGCTGGATTCCTCGGCCAAGTGCTTGTAGATCAGACATCTCATATGACAGGGTGGACGCCTCATTAGAGATGATTGGACTGTTTTCATCTTTGCTCTGTATCTGTTCAGATGTTTTTTTTCCCCCCGACCAGAGTTGATCGATTGACTATCGTTATAGTTTATTTTTCCTTTCGCTATACGTACACATGATGCATAGTTAGAGAAAAAAAGCAACACAACCCCCCCCCCCACATACCCCCCCTTTCCCCCCCCCCCCCCCCCCCCCCGAAAAAAAAAAGAGAAAAAAAAGATAAAGGATTTTGAAATGCAAGCAAGTCGAGCAGCAGCGAGGCACTGTTGTGTGTTGACTTTGATAATTTAAAATTTTATTTTTTGAAAGTCTGGAAATCTGAAATATGAATATTTTTTAGGAACATATTTCAAGACGGATTAAACATAAATTCATTTCCCATGGGTCGTGTTTACAGTTTTGACATAAATTACATTATTTCTGTTCATTTCACTTTACCGTCTTACCCAGCCTTTTAATGTATTATTCCACAAGTCTTGTGTTCGCTTCCAAAGCTCTATTCATTCCGACAACATCCTCTCCTATTTGCATGTTCAACAGCACCTTAGTGTATCTATCCCATTCACAGACCAACGGGCATCGCCGACGGTCGGGTCAGAGTAACAGATATTTATGACTGTATCTACGTTCATCTCTGATATCTCTGTCGACACCTACGACAGCGCCATCGGCTGTTAGCCTAGCGCGGTGTTATATTTTACGAAAGAGGATTTATGTACCGCCAGTATTTATGAATATTCACATGAAGTGTAAGCGTCTTTGGGCCGATATTTTAGAACCAAGATAAAAAAAAAAAATTTTTTAAATAGTCGAAAAATCACCAATCTATTATGTTATGTCTAATGATGTTTTTTTTTTCCATAATGATTTTATTAAAAAAAAAAAAAACATAATTTACAAAAATAGATAAATTTAATAATAAAATAATATTTAGTGTTTCTTGAAATATAGTTTCTATGATAGACGTGGGGTCATATGTAGGGCCATATGTGGGGCTATGATTGACATCTGCAGTTCATACCGCATTGCGTGCCACATGTGGCGAGATTGATTTCCCCCCCCCCCTGGGGGATGGTGCAGGTAATGTTAGCCTGTCATAAATGTCAGATGTCAATGTCGTCATCAAAAACCTAACAGAACTTGACTTCCGATCCAAACTATTGGAACTATTTTGGAACTTCCGACGGTGTCGACTAAAAAGAAGTGTGTGTGATGGGGTTTGGGGGGGGGGGGGCGGGATTTCTGACATCCGATACTCAGGGCGGCGAGTGACAAAGTGCTGACCGGTATTTGCTTTTTGACACTCTAGACGGACTAATGACAGCCTCCCATTTGTGGGTCGTGATGGGAAGAGGGAGGGTGGGGGGGGACGCCAGTGACTTCCTCTTTAAGGTCACTCTAACAAGACAAAATTGACAAGCGTTTATGTTTTAAATTGTGACAATTATCTCAATCACATGAACAGTGAACAAGACTTAAAATGTGACAATTATCTCAATCACATGAACAGCGAACAAGACTTAAAATGTGACAATTATCTCAATCACATCAACAGTGAACAAGACTTAAAATGTGACAATTATCTCAATCACATGAACAGTGAACAAGACTTAAAATGTGACAATTATCTCAATCACATGAACAGTGAACAAGACTTAAAATGTGACAATTATCTCAATCACATGAACAGTGAACAAGATTTAAATTGTGACAATTATCTCAATCACATGAACAGTGAACAAGACTTAAAATATGACAATTATCTCAATCACATGAACAGTGAACACGACTTAAAATGTGACAATTATCTCAATCACATGAACAGTGAACAAGATTTATTTGTTTACAATTATCTCAATCACATGAACAGTGAACCAAACTTAAATGTGCCAATTATCTCAGTCACAAAAACAGTGAACAAGATTTAAAATGTGACAATTATCTCAATCACATGAACAGTGAACAAGATTTAAAATGTGACAATTATCTCAGTCACGTGAACAGTGAACAAGACTTAAAATGTGACAATTATCTCAGTCACATGAACAGTGAACAAGATTTAAATTGTGACAATTATCTCAGTCACATGAACTGTGAACACGACTTAAAATGTGACAATTATCTCAGTCACATGAACAGTGAACAAGATTTAAATTGTGACAATTATCTCAGTCACATGAACGGTGAACAAGACTTAAAATGTGACAATTATCTCAGTCACATGAACAGTGAACAAGATTTAAATTGTGACAATTATCTCAGTCACATGAACGGTGAACAAGATTTAAAAAGTGACAATTATGTCAATCACATGAGCAGTGAACAAGACTTAAAATGTGACAATTATCTCAGTCACATGAACAGTGAACAAGATTTAAATTGTGACAATTATATCAGTCACATGAACGGTGAACAAGATTTAAAAAGTGACAATTATCTCAATCACATGAACTGTGAACAAGACTTAAAATGTGACAATTATCTCAGTCACATGAACAGTGAACAAGATTTAAAATGTGACAATTATCTCAGTCACATGAACAGTGAACAAGACTTAAAATTTGACAATTATCTCAATCACATTAACAGTGAACACGACTTAAAATGTGACAATTATCTCAATCACATGAACAGTGAACAAGATTTACATTGTGACAATTATCTCAATCTTAAACTGTGAACAAGATTTACATTGTGACAATTATCTCAATCACATGAACAGTGAACAAGATTTACATTGTGACAATTATCACAGTCACATGAACAGTGAACAAGACTTAAAATGTGAAAATTATCTCAATCACATGAACAGTGAACAAGATTTAAAATGTGACAATTATCTCAATCACATGAACAGTGAACAAGACGTAAAATGTGACAATTATCTCAATCACATGAACAGTGAACAAGATGTAAAATGTGACAATTATCTCAATCACATGAACAGTGAACAAGATGTAAAATGTGACAATTATCTCAATCACATGAACAGTGAACAAGACGTAAAATGTGACAATTATCTCAATCACATGAACAGTGAACAAGGTGTAAAATGTGACAATTATCTCAATCACATGAACAGTGAACAAGATGTAAAATGTGACAATTATCTCAATCACATGAACAGTGAACAAGATTGGCGTGGGCTTGACCCAAAAAAACACAAAAAAAAAAACACAGGACATTTAAAAAGGACGTTTCGGCTAAACGCCTCCCTCAGAAGAAAAGGCAAAAGAAACAAACAAATAGTTAGAGATTAAAGACTTAACGTTTTTCAACGATTCTGCGTGCGTGTGTCCTGATGGAAGGTATTTTCTGGCTCTGAAACTACCACGACACCACCTTTTCTTTGTTCTTAGAGACACATGAGTGTCCAATTTACCAATACGTCGTCAGTTTGTTTTAACTGTGATCTGATACTTTTGATACTTCTTTTTTTTTTTTTTCTCTTGTTTTCTGATGAAGACTCTGAGCCGAAACGTCAAAATCTTTTGTCCTGTCTATGAATTCAAGTTTAGCATACTTTGTTCTTATATTTCATTTACACAACTTGAATGCAGTCCATGAATTATTATCAGATTCCAAACTGTGTGTGTTAGTGGTTGGGGGGGGGGGGGGAGTCCGTTAGGGGTAACGAACTCGCTAAATGGGGGTGACAAAAATTAAATAGTTCGATTTACTGACATTTGGGGATTAATTCAATTATAGATTACGTTCATCGCCTCGATTGACTTTTAATACTCAAATCATAGTGCTATGAATGTTGTAAGAATAAAGAGGTAGAAGAATGTTCAAAACGACCTTTTCCCCCCTCAAACTGTGACAAAATGTTTTGAGGCAGTCGCGAGAAAACATCAAAAAGTAAATAACCAAATATTGGAGATTCACTGGTTTAAGAGACGAGTACATTCGAATGAGTTCTACAGTAAAAAATTTTTTTTAAAAATCAACGGCTGTACTTTATAGTACGCTGTCCCTTGACACTTTGTAATAATGGCTCATCTGACCTAGAAGGCATTGACATCGTCTCTGATCTCAGCCAATCACAATCGAACCTTTTTTTTCTTTCCCCCGTGATGTTTCCTTGGACTTCTTCCCCGACGAACGGTCACAAAAAATGTCAGTGCTAAAAAAATTGTATGTGTGTGCTGTATATTTCCACCTGCCCTAAATTTTAAAAAAAAAATGATGAAAAAAATCAAGACTTAAATGTTTTGAGGGCGGCTCTCTTCTCTCTCTCCCCTCTCTCACCCCTTCCCCCAATCTCTTTCTCCCTCAACCTCCCCCCACCCTCTCACCGTGCGCCCTCAGGCACTGTTTTTATTCCCTTGCCGAAGTCGAATTTTATTATTCCCGTTAGACATTAATTCCCGGTGACGAATCGCGAACATCAGGATGTAGCACTGATGACAACAACGTAGTTTGGTTATTTTTTTTTTTTTTACAATTTTTAGATTTCTACAAGGATCCCCAGATGTATTAGAAAGGTTAAGTCAATGGAACAGCATTCATTAGGCCTCCCCCGTGGGTCGCTACCATGAAAAAAATTAATGTCTAACGAAACACGAGTTTAGACACAATTGCATTTAACGTGCGCTATAAAGAGATTCAGTTTGAAAGGTTTAATTTGAATTGGCCTTTTGTGTGTGTGTGTGTGTGTGTGTAGCTCTTAGGGTTTATGGGGCGGTTTATGGGGCTGTTTATGGAACGGTTTATGTGACGTTTGGTGGGACATTTAGGGACGTTTTTGGGAAGGTTTATGTGTCTGTTTCAGCTAAAAGGAATTAACATTTTATTTTTATTTTGAAGTGTATTAAACTCGTTATGTTGAGATGTTTTTGAAATAATCAACATCAGAAATATGGAGAGATAAAAATAAAGATAGATTGTTGGGACAAAAAAATGATGGCTTGAATTAGGGACCCAGGGGGCATCTAGGCATCAACCCCATCCAAAATGTTACATTACTAAATCATCATTTCCGGTAGATCTCAAAGCACACCCCCCCCCTCCCAAAATCACTATTATTATTTTCTTGGTTGCCTAGCAGCGTGCAACGTTTAAAATGTCGATTTTACTTCTGACGTAGTGCGTCTCTACTATTTCACATACATATACATTAATCCATGTAATGTATGGAAAGTATGTAGTAATAATGAGCTTCAATAGCGTGCAAAAATAAAATTCCCCGATAACTGAGCTAAATGAGATTCTTAGAAATAACGATAGTGCTTTTGGTGCGCAGTATTTTCTTTTGTTTCAAATGGTCTCAATTTGAAAATGGTGTTATAAATCTGTGGTGGAAAAAAAAAGTGGGGGCAAGGACATTAGAGTATTTATATAGTTCAGGGGCGTGAAAACAAGTGTGAGGTAGCGTACGTCAAGGCAAGGGGCGGTTAACACTAATGATGATGTCAATAAAGTACTTTATTTTAATGCTCGTTTTGTAAATTAAATTTTAGTAGATTCACGCATAGCCTTTTCCATCGTTGTCCGAGCTATAAATAGTATATAAAATTTCATTTTTAAAGCATTAATTTACTGTAAAAGTCAGCAATTCTCAACCTTTGGGTCCATACTCCTTTGGGGGTCGACCGATCATGACAAAGTGGTCGCCCAAGACCATCGGAAAACACATACCTATGAAGAAGCAACGAAAAGAATTTTTTTGGTTGTGGGTCACCACAGCACGAGGAAGTGTTTTAAGGGGTTGATGCATTAGGAAGGTTGAGAACCACTGGTATAAGTGCATATGTGTTTATTTTATGTGTAGAACGTTTGAATTATTGTTCATTTTTCTAAATGTTTATTTCAAGTCTTATTAAACAGGAAGTACTACTTCATATAAACATAAATATTGCTATAGGAGAACCAAAATACACACATAAAGATTGCTACAAGAGAACGTGTGACACCTCGCTATGCTGATCCATTTAAAAAAAAAAAAAGATGTTAACTTCAGAAAACTGGTATGAATACCAGCAAACGAATTATAAGAGTACTTTTATGATAATTGAAAGATAAGAGAAATAAAGTCACGCCACACAGAGGAAGGACTGTGAATAACTAGACAGACAGTTAATTATGGATCAGACTTTGGGGGCAGGTCAGACATTTCATGGATTCACTTTTTAAAAAATAATGTAAAGTCGAGAGCTACGGATTAATACTACACAATGAGCGGAAATGATGCAAGGGGGAATTCTGGGTAAAAAAATAAGTGAGGATTGACTTGGTTTTTTAGTTTATAATTAACTTGGAATTTTTTTTTTAAAAATGGGAATATGAAAGTATTTCCTTAACTTCATTATGACTTCAGCTGAATTTCAATATTTAGATACTTTTTAAAATCGTCTAGGTCTGTATTTAAAGAAAGAAAATTACTGAATTCAATTTTATTATCTGGACTTGAAAATAGATCTACGCCATATTCCACATTTAACATTCAATGATGTTTTATTTCAATGAAACCTCTCCATATAGGTAGCTCTCTGCAACCTCTTTCAAAACCTCTTTCAAAACCTCTTTCAAAACCTCTCTCAAAACCTCTTTCAAACCATTCTATCGAAGATGATTTAAAATCCTATAATTATATTAACATCGCATTTGGTGGTCGGTAGCTGACTGGCTGGCAGTTTGGCAAAATATTCGGACGGCTAATTGACCCACTTCCAGTCCAGCTATCGAGCTGAAACTTGGCACACTGACCCGTTGCCGATGGCAATACATTTTTTTTTCTCGAATTTTCAGCTCCACTCTACAACCAAAACCGCCCCAAAAGCTCACCCCTTTTCCAGGGGAAGATGAAGGAAATATTATAATGACACAGATTCCACGAAATAAATTTCCCGATAAATGCGATAAATAAGATTAGAAAACAAAATCTCGCAAGTGCGTTTGGTGCGTAATATTTTCTATAGATATATATTTTTTTTCTTTTTGAAATAGTTGGTGAAATACATTTGCGGTGTAAAAGCGTGTGGCTCGTTGAAATTTTAATACAGTTTACGGGCGTGAAAAAAATGTGCGGTTGCGAGCCTTTGGGAAGGGAGCACTAATTGGTATTCTTATAAAGGGCATTACTTTTATGCAAGTTCGGTCACATTTTCAGCATCCCTCTCTTCCTACCACCCCCCCCCCCCCCCCAAACCCCATATGGCTCGATATTACATTTTATGAAGGATTTATTGCTCGATATTATATTGTATAAAGGATTTATTGCTCGATATTACATTTTATAAAGGATTTATTACTCGATATTACATTTTATAAAGGATGTATTGCTCGATGTTACATTTTATAAAGGATTTATTGCTCGATATTACATTTTATGAAGGATTTATACGAAAAACGTTCTGTTCAGGGGTTGTTTAATTCGCTTCCAGATTGAACGCGTAGAGGGAGAAAGAGAGAGACATAGAGGGTTAGACAGATAAGAGTAAGAGATATATAGAGAGAAGACATAGAGGGATAGACGGATGAGTTAGAGATAGAGAGGGATAAGTATAGAAGGATATACACGTGGAGTGAGGGATAGAGAGGGAAAGACATAGAGGGATATACAGGTGGAGTGAGGGATATAAAGGGAAAGGCATAGAGGGATATACAGGTGGAGTGAGGGATAGAGAGGGAAAGACATAGAGGGATATACAGGTGGAGTGAGGGATAGAGAGGGGTGAGGGATAGAGAGGGAAAGACATAGAGGGATATACAGGTGGAGTGAGGGATAGAAAGGGAAAGACATAGAGGGATAGACATGGGGAGTGAGGGATAGAGGGAGATAAGCATGGAGGAATAGACAGGGTAAGTGAGGGATAGACTTGTGGAGGGAGGGATAGAGAGAGAGAGGGTGAAATGGTTTAAAAGAAACAGAGATAGAGAGGCCAATAAACAGAAAGATTTACGATTATTTAATTTTCATTTAAAAATGTTGAATACAGAAAAGCTTCTTCGTCTTTCGAGATTTGCTTAATACGATTCTTCAGTGGAAAGCCAGGCTAATTTCACCTGCTGACGAACACTTTAAAAAATATATATAATAAATGTAATTCTTTACAATGACATGGGTAGACAAAGATAACTATGTGATACTGTCATTTAACACCGTGATATTTTAGTGACAGTTTCAAAGAGCACGTGCATAATTTAAGTTTCATTTCGAACACTTTTTTTTTACTTTTTAACATATTAATCTTTATAATGACCTTGACACATATTGTGACCATTTATGTCGTTGTCGTACCCAGAATACAACTGAACGAAAATATGTTGGAAAAAAAGGAAAAGAGAGAGAGACCCGAACTTGGGAGGCTGGCGCCCCAAGCCATCTATAACTTTACATTACCGAACAAACACTTCCGGTTGCTCAACACGATACTTCCTCTCTCGTCCATCGGTATTGTCCTGCCTGAGTGCCGGGATACAGCGTACAACGTTCTTCCATTTTTGAAACCAAACTTCACCCGTGTCACTACTACTTTGCCGGCACAGTAAATTTCAAACGTGTGTGGAGTTTATCTCACCGTATAAGTGATCACTTATACCCTTTAAAGCTAGGCGATGCTATGCGTAGTGCAGAAAAAAGTTTTCATGTCAGCTGTGGCGCCCCAACGGTCCAAGGACTAAGGGACATGATGATGATGAAGATAAGCGCATAAATATGTATTTTATGTCTTTATGTTTTATTATCATTGTAGACTAGTGAGTCTCAAGGTGAAATGATTTCACATGGGTGAAAAGCTTGCAGCAATTCAAAAAAGGGGGCAGCGAACGCTTGGCAGGACAGTAGAAAGAATCCGAATGACAAAGGAGTGAAGAGGGTGCGCCGCCAAAACCCTAAAGGAAAACAGCTCCAAGGCAGGCCAAGGCTTAGATGGATGGATGCTGTGGGGAAAAGATCTGCAGCTGCTGGGAATATTAGCATGGAAAATAAAAGCATCAGTTAGGTCTGAGTGGAAGGAAGTGGGGAGGCACGCCAAAGGCCCTAACCTAGGCTGAAGCCCCACAAGGATAGATGGAATGTCTGAGTGGAAGAAAGTCGTGTGGCAGGCAGGAGCCCTACACAGGCTGTAGAGCCACAGGAATGGATGTATGGTCTGAGTGGAAGGAAGTGGTGAGGCAGGCCAAAGCCCTAAAAGGTGTAACATGGCTACGTAAGATACGGTATTTTGCTTATGGGGCCATTTTCACACTTTTATAATAATGGGAAGAGACTAGTAGTAAAAACAAGTAAGACACTGGACAGACATTTAATAATGGGGACAGACGGGTAATTATTTATCATACATGTGGCAGAGATTTAATAACATTACATTAAAAAACTTATGATGTCGGGCTCAATGGATTTAGACTTACCACAGAGCTGTAGTGATGAAGATTAATAGCAGGTTAGCGCGATTTACCACATTTCATTTAGTCTTCATTTAATGGGATACGACCATGAAGGTGAAAAGTTTCGGACAGAAAAGAGCATAACAGACTGGTTCATATCAGATTATCATTTGTGGTTGTCATGGTTTGGCTAAGTCAGAGGGGATTGGAAGACCATACCGTGAATGTAGAAAAAAAGAATTCATTCTGATTAAAGCCATACATTTTGTTTTAGAAACTCTTAACATTTGGTCTCTATTAATTAGTTCTACTCAACTTACTGAAATCGATTTAAGAAAAAACAAACATGTTTTTTTTTTGTACTAACCTAACTTGGAAAAAATACACGGCAACCACGGGCAAGCTATTCTAGTAATTAAACGTGGAATCGAAAATTTTTTAAGAAAAAAAACCATAATAAAATTCTTTTTTTTTCCCTTTTTTTTCTTGCCAAAATATGACGTAAACTTTATTTATATATTTTAGTTAATTTAAAAATCAAATAGTTTGAAAATTAGCTTTGCAACCTTTTAAATTTACATATATTTTACAGCATTTAAACTATAGAATCGGGTAGCTCTGATCATTTCCTCCTCTTCTCCAATGCAATTCTATTGGCCTGCGATTTTCTATTTCATATTAAATTAATTTAATTTTTATCTTTAACTATGGTTTTTGGTTGTATTCCACTGACCATTATATTTAAGGACAGATACCAAAACTAACTACAACAACACAGAACCCGAGCTTAGGCTAAGAAGGCTTAAAATAGCTGAAACGTTACTAAACAATTAGCGTTTGAGCAGCGACTCACGAAGAATCGCGACCCCGGGCCTTGGGCATACCTTCGCACATTTAGGTGTGGGAGCCGGCCCGCGGACCATCCCGAAAACTGTTTTGCGGCCCCTATGACAGCCTGACCCAGAGCGCCCCCTTCCCTTCAAACGTACTTTGGGCGACACAAAGTGGCCTGCAAACCCACCAGGAAGGGTATGGAGGGTGAGACTAAGACATGCACGACATTTCTAATCTTTAGAAGATCAGAAATAAGTTCTCAAAGAAGACCAAACGCGACAAACAAACAAAGAAAAAAACACAATGAACTGAGGTGAAACTTAATATAAAACCTCGAAACCAAAGCGCCCGTTTAACAATAGTGTTGTAATCAAACGTCGTGAATAATAGATTAAGAGATCACTGACCAGGCAGCTAGATCAGGGTTATCTAACCTATTTCAAAGATGGCATCCTTCAGAACCGGAAGTCAAAACATCCGCTTTCGTGTGTTAAGCCTTGCTTTGATATTTATGAAGACCGGTGGGTGAGAGTTCTGAACAGAACGGAAAGTTAACTAGGGTCTAATGGACGATGTCATTTATTGTCTTCAACCTTTTTACACCTGCGGGGTTGGAAAACGGGGCAAAAAAACATATTTCACCGACTTACGGGTAAATCATATACTAATTCTATTACATATTCTTGGGGGGGGGGGGGTGTGTCAAGTTCTCGATCTGTATAGCCCTGGATAATACAGTGGCAACAGCATATTATTAACCGTAAGAACGACGTTAGTTATGCTGTAATGTGTGTATTTGTTCTATTTTTAATATTATGTAAAAAATAATCTTCAGACCGGAAACAATTAAGCAATAAACACATGCTAATACACAGGTAGAAACTTAAGAGACAAAAGCAATATTTAATACAATCAAAGGTTTAGGGAAGACTATGACACATGGCCAAGTCCTACCGTGTGTTAATAAGAGATGGCTATTGGGCGGACTGTTAGAGAAGACGCACGACAATGTGGTTTCATCAAGTTCAACAGCATTGATTGTTTACCCGCTAGAGGAAACAGTTTTGTTTTAAAATCAGTTCGTGTAGTGTCTTGACGCACAGATCGGTTCATCTGGCATGTGTCAACGACTTGTGCTGTAATGTAAAATGTGTCTGGGGTGGTACGGGCAATAGATGGTTGAGAGAGTTTGGGGCCACGAGATACATTTTAGAGATTCGTATGTGTAAGACATGTTTGAGATTCATAGTGCTAAGCAATGTTGGAGGATGTTTCATGCTTCAAATGTTGGAGATTCATAGTGCTAAGAAATATTGGAGTTTGCTTGATTCTATTAATGTTTGAGAGTCATAGCTCTTAGCAATGTTCGAGATTTCATAGCTCTAAGACATTTTGGAGATTCATATTTCTAAGAAATTTTGGGGATTCATAGTTCTAAGAAATGTTGGAGATTCATAGTTCTAAGAAATGTTGGAGATTCATAGTGCTAAGAAATATTGGAGTTTGCTATTAATGTTTGAGAGTCATAGCTCTTAGCAATGTTGGAGATTTCATAGCTCTAAGACATTTGGGAGATTCATATTTCTAAGAAATTTTGGGGATTCATAGTTCTAAGAAATGTTGGAGATTCATAGTTCTAAGAAATGTTGGAGATTCATAGTGCTAAGAAATATTGGAGTTTGCTATTAATGTTTGAGAGTCATAGCTCTTAGCAATGTTGGAGATTTCATAGCTCTAAGACATTTGGGAGATTCATATTTCTAAGAAATTTTGGGGATTCATAGTTCTAAGAAATGTTGGAGATTCATAGTTCTAAGAAATGTTGGAGATTCATAGTGCTAAGAAATATTGGAGTTTGCTATTAATGTTTGAGAGTCATAGCTCTTAGCAATGTTGGAGATTTCATAGCTCTAAGACATTTTGGAGATTCATATTTCTAAGAAATTTTGGGGATTCATAGTTCTAAGAAATGTTGGAGATTCATAGTTCTAAGAAATGTTGGAGATTCATAGTGCTAAGAAATATTGGAGTTTGCTATTAATGTTTGAGAGTCATAGCTCTTAGCAATGTTGGAGATTTCATAGCTCTAAGACATTTGGGAGATTCATATTTCTAAGAAATTTTGGGGATTCATAGTTCTAAGAAATGTTGGAGATTCATAGTTCTAAGAAATGTTGGAGATTCATAGTGCTAAGAAATATTGGAGTTTGCTATTAATGTTTGAGAGTCATAGCTCTTAGCAATGTTGGAGATTTCATAGCTCTAAGACATTTTGGAGATTCATATTTCTAAGAAATTTTGGGGATTCATAGTTCTAAGAAATGTTGGAGATTCATAGCTCTAAGAAATGTTGGAGATTCATAGTGCTAAGAAATTTGGAGTTTGCTATTAATGTTTGAGAGTCATAGCTCTTAGCAATGTTGGAGATTTCATAGCTCTAAGACATTTTGGAGATTCATATTTCTAAGAAATTTTGGGGATTCATAGTTCTAAGAAATGTTGGAGATTCATAGCTCTAAGAAATGTTGGAGATTCATAGTTCTAAGAAATGTTGGAGATTCATAGTTCTAAGAAATGTTGGAGATTCATAGTTCTAAGAAATGTTGGAGATTCATAGTTCTAAGAAATGTTGGAGATTCATAGTTCTAAGAAATGTTGGAGATTCATAGTTCTAAGAAATGTTGGAGATTCATAGTTCTAAGAAATGTTGGAGATTCATAGTTCTAAGAAATGTTGGAGATTCATAGTTCTAAGAAATGTTGGAGATTCATAGTTCTAATAAATGTTGGGGATTCATAGTTCTAAGAAATGTTGGAGATTCATAGTTCTAAGAAATGTTGGAGATTCATAGTTCTAAGAAATGTTGGAGATTCATAGTTCTAAGAAATGTTGGAGATTCATAGTTCTAAGAAATGTTGGAGATTCATAGTTCTAAGAAATGTTGGAGATTCATAGTTCGAAGAAATGTTGGAGATTCATAGTTCTAAGAAATGTTGGAGATTCATAGTTCTAAGAAATGTTGGAGATTCATAGTTCTAAGAAATGTTGGAGATTCATAGTTCTAAGAAATGTTGGAGATTCATAGTTCTAAGAAATGTTGGAGATTCATAGTTCTAAGAAATGTTGGAGATTCATAGTTCTAAGAAATGTTGGAGATTCATAGTTCTAAGAAATGTTGGAGATTCATAGTTCTAAGAAATGTTGGAAGCTGTTTAATTGTTGCAGTTTTGTTTTTTACCTTGGCTATGTTAAAAATCTTTTGAATTTGATCGATTTTCTGATTTGTTATTTTTCTTTAGGTTGGTTCATGGAATACATTTCTAGCAATCTAATTTATGATGGAGTTTTGTTTTATTAAGAACAAAAAGTTACAGGTGGGTTTAAAACATGGCTTTTTGGTTGAACTAAAAAAAAAAATTGAGTTTGGTTGGCGGCGGCAATGTGTGAACATCCCATCAAAACAATGGCAGCGGCAATGTGTGAACTTCCCATCCAAACAATGGCAGCGGCAATGTGTGAACTTCCCATCTAAGCAGTGGCGGCGTTAATGTGTGAACTTCCCATCTAAACAGTGGCGGCGTTAATGTGTGAACTTCCCATCAAAACAATGGCAGCGGCAATGTGTGAACTTCCCATCCAAACAATGGCAGCGGCAATGTGTGAACTTCCCATCTAAACAGTGGCGGCGTTAATGTGTGAACTTCCCATCTAAACAGTGGCGGCGCTAATGTGTGAACTTCCCATCTACTTAAGTTTACTTTGACAACTCGTGTATTCAAATAATCCGCTTTATAAAAAAAAAAGTGGCTAACTTCTGGGAATTTTATTTTCTATGTTTTGCGCCTTTTTAAGACAGCCATGCAACATACATGCACACACAGATACGGAATTATTATTATACATGATTCTGTTTATGCAATATTGTACATTTTTATACTAATGACATTATAAGTAAGACATTGTAAAACATTAATATTTAAACACCGAAAAAAACACAAAACAAAAACAACAAAACGAACAACAAACCAAACAACAAACCAAACAACAAACCAAACAACAAAACAAACACTACCCGTTCAATAAATGTTTAAAAAATGTTTAGACATCTTAAGAAATGTCTTTAAGTTTAGGTTGATGTGCCAGACAATGTAATTCAATAATTTATACACACACAAAAACTCCACGGACATTGGGATTGTTCGTGGTGGGTATATTTGATGGCCCTTTGTATAGTGTGTTAAGTTCTAATCTCTCAGAGACATTCACGTCACCTATCGAACGATAATATACCGGAAAAAAAAATTATAAATCAATCGGCGTGTCATTTAGGTATCGATCACGCCCATTAAATGGACGTAGATTGCTGTGTGTGGGTCACTTTATTTAGCGTCGTCATAAACACAATGATGTCGGGTTGGCAGCTAGGGTTGCTTCGGGGGGTGGGGTGGGGGGGCTGGGAGGGGACAGGGTTGACGTAGGTTTTTCGGTAGATTTGCATCTACTGATTAGAAACGGTTGGCAGCTATGTTTGGGGGCAGGGTTGGCAGATCGGGTTGGAGGCAGTGTTGGCAGTAAGGGTTTAGGGTGAGGGGGCATATTTGGCAGCTTGGGTTGTTTGGGTAATTTGCGTAAATCAGTTTTGACAACTTATCGCTGCATGCTTTAATGCAAGTGAGTTTGTTGTGAGAGCACTTTATTATTCTAACATTTTTCTGCTCTTTAAATTTATTACAACACGCTTTGTGTGCCCCGAAGCGCCAATATTTTGATTGTTTGAGAACCGCTTCATCGGCAGAAGTCTATACGTCCTTATTCCTGATCTCTTACGAATTCTTTCAACTGTCAGATCCTGCAACTCATTAGCGACAAAAAGAACAAACAAAAAATTTAAAAAATTATATATTGATGATAGTTTAACTAACAATATATAGAATCTCCTGTTGTATCACTCTCTCTCTCTCTCTCTCTCTATCTCCCTCTCTCTCCTTCTTCTCTTTTTGCATGCGTTTGAATTCACAAGGCTGGCGTTTTGTAAAAGAACTAAAACTTGTAATCTTAATTGACTGAAAGAAAACAACAACATTACGTTAGCATTGACAAGCGGATAAAAAAACAATAGATAAAGAAATAAATAAGGATGACATAGTTTAAAAAAAAAAAAAATTATTCATCTCACTCTTTTGTTAACGGCAATAACATTTTTTTTTTTTTCGGTTTTTTGTTTTTTCGTTTTTCGTTTTTTTTTTCTTCTTGGGCGGGTCCTACAATGTCTTGCTGTTGCGAAATGTCTGTCTGTCTCGTACACTGGATGCGGTTTTTCTACGGCAAACAACTCCGAAACAAATCGATTGTCCCCGACTAAAAACAAAAACAAAAACCAAACAAAAAACTAGAGGTTTGCTCTTAACAACTGAAAGCTGCGCGTTGTAAATAGCGTGATAAACTCCCCCCCCCCTCTCCCCCTCCCATGTATAACAGGATAATGAACTATATTTGTGGTGGTAATGGTAGCATTTAAAGACATTTCGAAATATCTATCCACCACACCCCCACGACCCCCTTGGAGCCACCCCCGGGCCTTTTGAAACCGTCTGCATGGCAACCGGTCGATGCTGATCACGTGTTAATCTATTTAATAATTTTTTTTAAAAAGCAATTTGCCGTTTTTATTCAAGTTTCCAAGAAAATAATGAGAAAAGTGTTGACAGGACACTCGGCTATGTTAGTTTTTTTTAAAAAGTTACTTAACACAGCGGCTATCAACCTGTGGGTCGCGTCCCCTTTATGGGTCGAATGACCCTTTCCCAGGGGTCGCCTAAGACAGGGGTGGGCAAACATTTTGTTCGGAAGGCCACATTAACAAATGTAAAGATGTTTGAGGGCCGCAGGTATATTATGTCCAATTTTTACATGTCGATAAACATTTCTCTATATTAAAATGGGCAAATTCGCATTTAACACTACATGACAAAATCATAACGGTACATGAAATGGTGTAAAATTCAACAAAAATAACTTAAAAACAAAGTAATTTTGTTTTCCTAAATATGCATCCTAGGGCCGGATATGAGTTGCGCGGCCCGCGGGCCGTAGTTTACCCACCCCGGGCATAAGACAATCGGAAAAGACATACACTCTAAAGTTATGAAGTAGCAAGTAAAAATAATTTTATGGTTTGGGGTCGCGGCGTTAGGAAGGTTGATAACCACTGACTTAACACAAGCGTTTGCTGATATTCAATTACTTGTGGTAAAGTTGTGATGTCATGGCAAGTCGAGATTACACAAACAATTATTGTGTTAGGATTTAATGAAGAATACTTTAAAATAAAATAATTATATCAGCAGAAACCATGGCATTATATTTATATTATTCAATAAATGACAAGTAGCACAACTTTTATATCTCATATTTTGAGCTACATATTTACAGAGCCCGCTAGGATAATGTCTGCACGTTTCAGTGTAAGCACTTAGTATAATAAATGATCCCAAAAACAAAATTGATTCTTCACCAATGAGGTTTTTTATTTCTCGGGTTTTTAGAAGAAATAATGACAGATGGAAGGAGAGACGGAGAAATGGATAAAGAGAGAGAGAGAGAGAGAGACAAGGAGAGAGAGACAGAGAGAGAGAGACAGAGAGAAAGAGATAGATAGAGGCAGAATGAGAGACGAAGAGTGAACAAGAGAGAGAGAGACAGACAGAGAGGGAGAGACAGAGAGAAAGAGATAGATAGAGGCAGAATGAGAGACGAAGAGAGAACGAGAGAGAAAGAGAGAGAGACAGAGAGAAAGAGATAGATAGAGGCAGAATGAGAGACGAAGAGAGAACGAAAGAGAAAGAGAGAGAGACAGAGAGAAATAGATAGATAGAGGCAGAATGAGAGACGAAGAGTGAACGAGAGCGAGAGACAGAGAGAGAGAGAGAGAGAGAGAGAATGTGAGAGAGTAATTTTGAGAAGCGTGTTTATTTATATGAAGGCGTTGAACAAAATGTCCACGGACGTCGTCACTCACTCCCTCGGGAGCCAAGCAGTTAAAGAACTCGAGTAGATAAAGTAATCGATCCCGTGAACAAAAATATTTACTTCTGGGCAGATTCGGTATGTTTTGATGATATCGATACCATTAGGAATAGCAGAGGTTACCTTCCTAATGGTTACAGGATTCTCAAAGGTTTGACCATCATTCATAATATGTGAGCTTTTTAAATGAAATCGATATTGAACAGCGCTTTACCGAAAAGCAATCAGGCTCCTCCAGTGCTTTAAGTATGACTTTCATAGCATTGGTAGGCTACGTCATGTTGTCATGGCAACATCGGCGGGAATTTGAGCGTCGTGGTTACACCTGACCACTCGACGAAGATGTGAATTTCAAACAACGAAACAACGGACAGCGGCGGATCAATTATTTCGTGATCTCATTCTGTTCATATTCTGTTCAAAATATGTTTATATTCTGTTCAAACCATGTGCATATTCTCTTCATATTCTTTTCATATTCTGTTCAAAATATGTTCATATTCTGTTCATATTCTGTTCATATTCTATTCATATTCTGTTCATATTCTGTTCAAAATATGTTCATATTCTGTTCATATTCTATTCATATTCTTTTCATAATCTGTTCACGACAGATGTAAACTCAATTTGTTTTTGACATTTATCTGAATATATATATATATATATAAACATGTCATTAAAAAACAGTGTCAATATGCCTAGCATACCTGATCTTTTGTGGTCGAATGAAATAATGTTTTCCAATTTTCATGAAAGCCCCGGGATAGTACATTTGGCCACCAGTTCTATCTGCTGTGCCGAATAACATCCTCGTGACGTAGGACTCTGCCACCGCCACGGCCTCCAACGCAACGTCCGCCAGTTCAGGGCTCGAAGCCAACAGATGAGCTAGTGTCTCCGGAGAAAGCGGGCAGTGCCGGCAGTTCGGGTCCCCTTTTTTTTGCGGTCTAGCCAACGTTTCTACACATTTCGATCAGTACATTGCCAAATGAGGTATTGTTAATAGGGAATAGGTAGCAGAAAAAGAAAAGTCTGAACAATCCACCCCCCCCCCCCTTTTTAACTCATCTCTCACCCTTTTGGTTAAACAAAATACATGGGTAAAACATTCTCATGTATTCAATTTAAACAGGTGAAATGAGATCACAATTCGGATAGGGATGATGGACAGTGATGGCATTATGATAACCATTGAAACGCTTTTATTTAAAAAAAAATAAAATTAAAAAATTCTCTGAAGATTACTTTACCCCGAAATCGATATTCCTTTAGTATTGGAACTCGGACAGTAACCACGGAGTGCATAAAAGTGCCCCGTTGGATGACACAGAGACCATAGGACAAGGGCAGGCGTACGGGTTCGATCGGGGTGAAAGGGGATGGGGAAGCAATCTGAGTAGCTGTGTTGACAAGGGAACTGATAAATACCCGTGCCTGGTTTGGGTGACTTCTGGTTGATTTCTGGAAGTTTTATCAACGTCGCAAAGAAAAGAAACAGGATTTTATATTGAATCGGTCTCTAGCTTCGGTCCTTAAACAATTTCTGTCTGTTCTAATGAGCTTATGGGATAATAAATGAAGGACGGCGATCAAAATGTGCGAAGGGAATAGTAGAACAAGGTGATGTGAAAGATAGAATCGTAAGAGAGGACAATAAGATAAGAGCGTTTTGGCTAAGAGCCTTCCTCAGCAGAAAGGACAAATGAAACATTTGTGGGAGGAAATCGCGTTTAAATAGGGTTGGCATTTCCAGGACCAGAAAATGTCATATCATATTACGTAATGGTACTCTATATTTATACTCTATATTTAGACAATGTTTTAGTAAAACATAGATTCTAACAAAGTATTTTCGCATATATATATACAGCAGCAACAGTTTGTTTGTAAAATCTTTCGTAAAATAAAGTTGTAAACATGTATTCGTCTAGGTCAGTGGTTCTCAACCTGTGGGTCGCGACCCCTTTGGGGTCGCATGACTCTTTCACAGGGGTTGCCTAAGATCATGTGAAAATATAGATACTCTACAGGTATTATGCATCAACGGAATATTATGTGGTTAAGGGGAGGGGGGTGGTCGCCACAACATGATTAACTGTATTAAAGGGTCGCGACATTACAAAGGTTGAGAACCACTGGTCTAGGTTTAAGACCGACTATGCCGGCTCACATTAACGTGGAAGTACCGGACAGCTGTTGAGAGATTGGCCAAACGGAACACCAGGATGTTATATCCATAGCTTAATGAGAATTGCCTGACTGAAAAGCCGGATGTTATATGAATAGATTTTCGCCATTAAATGACGAACACTTTTTTTGGGGGGTAGGGTTTGTAATTAACTCTAATATTCTTTGGGTTATTTAAGGTTTATTTTTTTTTTACTTTTTAAATGCAACCATTAAAAGATCTGTTAAAAAATATCTAAAAGGAAAGGAAAAAAAAAAAAAAAAAAAAAAGATCATGATATTACTGTTTGAGCTGACGTTGTAATATCATGTGACATATTATACAGTAACAGCTTAAGATAAAAAAAACACTTAATAACAAAGGTTTTCGTATTAATTCTTTATACAATGTAATATCAATGGGGGAGTGGGCTGAACATTTGACAAAACATGCATTCAAGTAGCGCACTTTATAAGAATCCCAAAGTAGTGCTCGCCCCTTCCCCGTCCATTTTTTTCAAGGCTCATATCAGCACAATTTTTTTTAAACACCTCTGAACTATATTAATATTCTAATGACCCACTCACTTTTATACCGCAGATTTACTTCACTCTTTAGAAAAACGTAAGAAAATATTGCGCACTAAAGCGTACTTGCAGTAATTTTCTTTTTTTAAAAATGAATCGCATTCATTTAGCGCAGTTTCGGGAATTTTGTTCCTTGAAATTATATTTCCTCCACCTGTCCCTTGAAAAACAGCGAAAATGGATTTTTGGGGGGTTGTGGTTGTGGCTGAAAATTTGAAAGAAATTTTTGACATCGCTAATGAGTCTGTGTGCCAAGTTTCAGCTCGATCTGTTGACGAGAAGTGGGTTACGTAGTCGTTCGAAGGTCTTGCCAGCCAGCCAACCACAAATATAAGCGAAGTTAAAATAAAGGATTCAAAAATATAATAATAAAATATTTTTTAAAAAAAAGAATCTTGTAGGTATTCTCGGCACCCCTCTTTTGGATTTAAATTTACTCCACGGAAATACCCGTTTTTATTTGTTAGGTACACACAAAAAGGAAATCACCGCATGCTATTTTAACCAATCTGGCCAGATAAGCGTTGCAGATCACGGCAAAATCAACTCATAGGTTTTAACACGTTACGTCAGACAATTAAAAAAAAAACCCACTAGATTTATCCATTGGCTATTAATAAATAGTTACAGTTTGAGTTCATGACACTCCCAAAAGAAACTTTCGTTTAGAGGATAGTCTTAACGTGATAGTTTTATATGGCACTTGCGTTGATAAAGAGTTACGTCAGACAGAATACTGCCAGTGATTGTATATTAGAATAATTCCACTATGGGACGTTCACACTAGAAAATTGCGTGAGAACATTGACCATCCCGAAGGGGAATTTTCTGTTGAGGCATGTCTACCTCATTTAAATTAAACTCAAATAGTACGCATTCAATCGCAAAAATACATTGAGATAGTTTTACTTTGTCAATACGTACAATAATAAACAGGATTTATTTTATTATATATCCCCGTGGATTAAATTTAATAACCTTCTTAGAACTTTTATGAATGTTCTTTGTCTTTTTTCCCCCATAACAAGCATTAGAAATACCACAACTATAACAATTTTCCATAAAGTTCTGTTTCAGATATGCCTGAGATTGCCCCCCTAAAACAACCACTCACACATATAAAGGATTTATGTTTTGAAGGTGGTCCCATTACAATCGGTTTAAAATAGTTTAAATAGGACATAAGACTACATATCTTACTGCAGATCAAACTATTGCGTTGTCTACGTCTATTGATGCTTATTTTGCTTATATCACGAAAAATGAATTGGGGCCCCCGGGCTCAAAAGAAAAGGATTTTATGATTTCATTATCCTTCGGTATTTGAATATGGGTCATCAAGGGCATGTGTCCTAAGTTATGTCAAGATCCACCCGGAGCACCGGTCAAGATCCACCTGGAGCACCGGTCAAGATACACCCGGAGCACCGGTCAAGATCCACCCGGAGCACCGGTCAAGATCCACCTGGAGCACCGATCAAGATCCACCTGGAACACCGGTCAAGATCCACCCGGAGCACCGGTCAAGATCCATCTGGAACACCGGTCAAGATCCACCCGGAGCACCGGTCAAGATCCACCTGGAACACTGGCCAAAATCCACCCGGAGCACCGATAAAGATGTCCACCAACTGTTACAGCTACTAGAGCGACACCTCTCCACTTTTCAAAAACGAGAGAACCATTCTCAAACAGGCGATCGATCATCTCAAGGTGGGCGATGTAGCGCTCCAAAGGGGGGACAGGAAACCTGTTTACCTGGGAGTACAACTGCATCAAAAGTTACAAATGTATAATTGTGTACAAGATCTCTGCTCCCAAGCTCAACCAAGTTTGGGTGCAGGCGCAACTTCGTTCACATCGCTGTTTCTGAGCATTGTAAGGCCGGTAATGGCCCGTTCAATCTTTTGCAAGCAAGACTGCATTGGAAAAAAGTTCAGGCCTTGAGATTCAACATGTGGTGCATACAAAACCACGCACACACTTGCTGTAGAAGTCTTGGCCAATGTTGAACCACTAAACATAAGAAGGGACAAGGGCAGTGGCGTAGCTATGGGGTTGCGTGGGTGCGTACCGCACCGGGTGACACCATCCCAGAGGGTGACACCAACCCAGAGGGTGACACCAGCCCAGAGGGTGACACCAGCCCAGATGTTGACACCAACCCAGAGGGTGACACCAGCCCAGAGGGTGACACCAGCCCAGAGGGTGACACCAGCCCAGAGGGTGACACCAGCCCAGAGGGTGACACCAAATTGAAAAATTGCATATTTATAGAGCACACATTGCACGATCCAAACGAATTTCACAAAAGGAACACACGTAACATTTCCACACATGTAACCAAACCAAATGCATGCCTTAATTAAAGTTTAATGTTGATACGTCAGAAATGATGTGAACCTATAACTAAGTCAGAAAAACACAATTTTTAACATGATTCAACGCCGATTGAAGTGTTCGGTAAGTGACAGGAAGCTCTCTCTCTCTCTCTCTCTCTCTCTCTCTCTATATATATATATATATATATATATATATATATATATATATATATATATATATATATATATGTAAGTATGTATGAATGTATGTATGCGTATGTATATATAATGTTACTACGCAACGGACCGCCACTCTGCCCCCACCAACCCTGTTCCCTCGTCACTATATTGCATGCAGTATGAAATATCTATTGTTTCTACGTATTGTTTACATATTTCTACTATTTCCTTGTAGTTTGGCCCACTAACCTCGAATTGCGTCTGGGACAATTATAGCTGGCTCAGTCACCCGTGTACCCGTTAACAACAAATTTCTTTATTTATCATTTCTTTGGATCAGTAAGTGAGTGACCCCCCCCCCCCCCTTGTGTTGCAGATGTCAGTTAACCACGCATGTCTTTAGGTGTTAAATTTAAAAAAATCTCTGACGTAGTATCACAAAAGGGGGTCGTAAATAATCAATAAGAAAAAAACCAAAAAACACCCGACAACACGCTTGTTGATCCTTGCAATAGGGGAATCCCCAGATTTACCACACACACACACACACACACGCACACACACACATACGCACAAAATTGGGTTTTCCTCATTTTTTTTTTTTGGTCAAGTTGTTACGTAACGTGGCACGATTGTCTCCAAGGCTCAAATATTTGAATCATTCGCCAAGTCCTTAACACCGGAGGAATTCAAATGTGGGGGCATGGTGGAACAGAGCTCTGTGATATAACCAATCACATTTTGTCTAATCTTAATTTTTTAACTGTTCCGAGGCTCGCTTAACTTCATTTCATTTAATAATAATTGTTTTTTTTAAACAGAGAATGAAAAAATTTCAGGAATAAAGTTAACATAGAAATTGTAAACGTAATATTTAAACTCCCCCTCCCCTCACCCCCCCAAACCCCTTTTTTTCCCCTTTGAAATAATAAATAGAAGTAAAAAAGGAATTATGAAAATTCAAGGAAACAAAATTTTTTTTTTTTTTTTTTAATACAGCTCAATGACTTTTGAACTTAACCTCAATTGAATTATATGTAATACTATTATTTACATAATTATTTACTTCATCATTAAATCTCGATAACCAGTTGGTTAGTATGTCCAAAATAAATGTTTTTGTTTTTTCTCATACAGGATATCAATATATATATATATATATATATTCCTTTCTTTTCTTATACAGGATATCGAATTGTATATATTTCTTTTCTAATACAGGAATAAGAAACATGTAACTTTCTTATTTCTTAAAAAAAACTATTTGTACGTCGGGTTCTACTAAAATTATAAATTTACTGCGTGATAAGCATGTTTGGGAACCTCTGGTTAGGTATATTGCATTTTGGAGCAAAGTAATTGTAATGAAATGTTTGTCCAGTCCCCGCTTAGCAATCATAACACAATAGACTGGTTAGACTAATCAACGGAAATTCATCCTTTATATTGAATGTGTGTGTGTGTGATGGTGTAGATTCCAGTAGATTCCGCCCTCATTATTTGTAATGCTGCTAGGGCAACAGCGGGCGCTAATGATTTTTATCGACAACTCTTTTGTCCTTGTCTTTGGTCACAGTGGAATATATTGTTGGGGCTTGAGAGACTCACTACGATCCACCTAATGACGTAGGTGGACTTCATTTATCTTTACGATTGGTAGATTGCGAATTAGTAGAAAGCTGACTCTGTTGCAGCATTTCATTTCATTTGCTAGTGACCTGAAGGCCTAAATGTCGTCGTGGTTAACATAATGAAGTGTGCCCGTAGGAGGTGTGTGGGGGGGGGGGGGAGAGGACTGAATACTTGGCCGAATTGACTAATGGGACGATGAGACCTTCGTCAGTCACGTGTTTAGGGCAATGGCATTGACAGAAATTAGTTCCCTGTCTTGACATCAGACACCTAGAAACTCGTTCGTCTAATCACGCTTTAAAATTAAAATTTAAATTAAACAAAATAAATGGACCCCTTGGGAGCAGGTGGGCTGCTTTAACCACCTTATAGATGCACCTCTGGATGGGAAAATGGATCCCATTTGATTGTTTATCAACTTTAGAAAACAACAACGCAAAAGAACCAAAAAAACAAAAAAAAACAACAACAACGAACCAAAAGTAATAAATTTATGTTTTCGGTCAAGAGTAATGTTAATTTTTGAAGTGAATCACTCTCTCTCAGACCTTAAAAGAAATAATAATAATAATAATAATGCACCATCTACTTCCATTTCTAACCTTACATTCCATACTGCTGTCAAATAAAAACATGCACTCTGTCCTAATAACTATTTCTCACTGATATATGAATAAGTATTGATACGCCTTTACTTACGATATCACCGCTCAATACCATGTCCACCTAGAAATATTGCTCATTCCGCATGCAGTGAAACATTGCTCGTGGATATCATGTTTATCCTATCACCTTGGGCCGTTTGCTTCTTCTGTAAGCATCGTATAATATCAGTCCCGGGTGGATCTTGTCCGCCTAGCTCTCACTGCGCACTGTGCTGCGCTCTCATTCGCTGTTCACCCATCGTACGCACCAAAAAACGCACACAAAAATAACATTATATAGAGTCAATACGACTAGGCATTGCTGGATATACCGAGCGACATCTGAAATTATTAATTTTTTTAAATGTTGAGCCGATTTACCTATTTGTACACGTGCTTCGTGGTTGTGTTGGCCCAGCTAGTAAATTATAAAGTAATGTCTTATTTCTAACTATTTAGTTTTGAGCCAATATAAATATGGTGCAATGCCGGTGCATACTGGGAGAGACAAACGCCAAACGGACACAAAGTTGATTATGTGTCAAACTGTGTTAGACATTCCACTAAAGGTGGAAGAAAAAAATATAGATGGGCGCGGAGGGGGAGAGGTGGTGTTACAAAGCTAGCGAGAAATTTTTTTTTTTAAACGGTAAGGGAATTTGGGGGGGGGGGCGTATAGTTTATACATATTGAGCTAATCATGAAAGTGGGAGCCGTAAATTGGCGCCCTACGTCGAGGATATTCGCTGTAAGTCAGGTCTAATTCGTCCAGCATCATTAACATGAAATGGAATCCACTTGGTAACAAACGAGCACATGTGCACCCCGACTCACTCGCACACACAGACACATACGAACAAACATACACAAAAACCCACACAAAAACCACACAAAAACCACACACAAACCAGAAACAAACATACACACACAAACACATATTCATATGAAACAGTATAAAGTGTACTCCATCCATCCCTGTGGTGCTACAGCCCATGTAGGGCTTTGGCCTGCCTCACTACTTCCTTCCACTCAGACCATCCATCCATTCCTGTGATGCTACAGCCCATGCAGGGCTTTGGCCTGCCTCACTACTTCCACTCAGACCATCCATCCATTCCTGTGGTGCTACTATCGTGGCATCCTGATATACACTGTACAATTCATGGTTGGTTCGTATTCTCCATCCATATTCATCCTTTGTTGGTCCACATATTTTCCTGAGAACTTTCCTGTATCATGTTTTCTGCCATTTTTAGGGTCCAAATTTCACTTGTGTATGTTACAACTGGTCTGATTACAGTTTGGCTGCACCTATAGGTACACGGGTACCAGAATTGAGAGGTTAGGATTAAAAAATGATTTAAAATATTATTGTTGGGTTTGTAAGACCAAATGAGGTATTAAATGAAAGATAATTGAATGTACTCTTTATTTTGTTGATTGGGACAAAAATACATTTTATTGTTTGGTAGAGGTCAAGGTTGTAGAATAAAAAGAAAATCAGACATGACGTAAGCGGAATTTTGCGTCATGAATTCAGTGCTGTTAAGTCAATGGCATAAGTTAACATTGGATTATCTCGATTTTTGAGTTGTTGTTTTCGTTGACTTAAATCACTGACCTAGAATCAAAGAAATATCGGAAACAGCATGGGGATGGTTTAGGTGGGGGCATTGGTTGGTGGTGGTGACAGGGCCGACCCTAACAATTGCGAAACGGATTGCGCGGGGCCCATTCTGGGCAGAGGATAAGGATAATAAGAAAAATTACGATTTTTTATTAGAAAATAAACTGGGGGCTGGGCCTATGAAAGTGCGGGGCCCATTGCGGCCGCATAGGTTGCAGTGGCCTAAGGCCGGCCCTGGGCTGTGAGGGGGTCATGTTTCCTGCTAGAAGAATATTTGGTAAAAAATATAAAGTTAAAGTTCTTATACAATCAACATAGATTTACTGTCAAATGTTCGAAAACACTAGAACACATAGATGGACGGAGAAATAAGATGATATACGTGCACACAGAAGTTGGAGTATAACAGGGGAGAGGCAAGGCTTTGACGGGGGGGAATTACGCCTGTTAGGCGCACGTGGACTCTCATCATAGCGAGACAGATGACTGCGCATTCATGAGCCCAATGGTAACATCGCCGGTCTTTTGACGCCTTATCTTCGTGGGAGCCGAGTGTTCATCTAACTCCCTGCTAACAGACCAGTGAAGAAACAAACAAACAAACAACCGCAAAAACAACATCAAAATCTCAGACACAGACTTTCAAGACTGGAGACAATTTGTGCAGTGTAATCGAAACAAAGTTCCACTGATTTGGATCAACAAAAACAGTTTTATTGTATCCCATCCTATCTTATTTCATCTTGTCTCATTTTGCCGAATCTTATCGTATCGTATCACATCTGATCTTTTCTCATATTATCTCACCTTACCCAATCTTATCTTATCTTCTATTATCAAATCTTATCTTATCTTATCTTATCTTATCACATCTTATCTTATCTCATATTATATCATCTTATCTTATCAAATTTCATATGATCTTATCTTATCAACTATTTTCTTAGCTTAACTGTTTGAAATCTGTCATATTATTTTGGTATAGTCTCAAGTTAAATCATTTATGTCAAATACATTACTATTTTAAAGGTAAATACTTGTCACCAGTTACTGCCACCAGTAACAGATATACTGCCACCAGCTATAAATATAATGCCACCTGTTATAGATAAATTACCACCAGTTAAAGAAAATATACGGCCACATAAAGTAATGATGACGATGTAATTAAGGGTTATTTTTTGTGTCCGAGCATAAACATCCTGATGTTAACATCCAAAGATATAAACATCCTGATGTTAACATCCAAAGATATAAACATCCTGATGTTACAGTCCAAAGATATAAACATCCTGATGTTAACATCCAAAGATATAAACATCCTGATGTTACAGTCCAAAGATATAAACATCCTGATGTTACAGTCCAAAGATATAAACATCCTGATGTTAACATCCAAAGATATAAACATCCTGATGTTACAGTCCAAAGATATAAACATCCTGATGTTAACATCCAAATATATAAACATCCTGATGGTACCGTCCAAAGATATAAACATCCTGATGTTAACATCCAAAGATATAAACATCCTGATGTTACAGTCCAAAGATATAAACATCCTGATGTTAACATCCAAATATATAAACATCCTGATGGTACCGTCCAAAGACAATGCTCACAGTTTTATTGCTTATATTCCTGGTCCACAGTATAAACATCTTACTGCAGCGGCGTAGCTATTGTGAGGGCCGCTCCGGACGGGCCCAGATTTTTGCAGCCCTCTTTCACGAAAAAAACAACAATACAGTTGACCAATAATTCCAACCCTCCATAAAAAAAGAGAAAAAACAAAATTACCACCCGGGGCTAATCACCCGCTCAGCACCCCCCACCCCCTTTTCCTATGACGCTGTCTTGATGTTACCACTTAAAAAAAAAACACCTGACAATGTCATTATGAAAATTGCCATTGTCCCCTTTGTGACCTAACTATTCTTAAGTTAAGGATTTATGTATCTATTCCTTGTCAGCCATTTCCGGCTGTGCAGTACGATCAATCAACAGCCCGACTAAAGATCACACAATCACAATCAGTGTCTTTGTTGATCGATCCGCAGCTATTTTTAAGGATCCGTGACACGGAGTTGCGCACGAATATGGAAATGTTGAGACAATCAAGTCAGAATCAGGAGAGAAAACCACTGCCAAGTAAGCAATTAGCTTTTTCGGCTCAAGTCAAACACCTGTAATGTAATTTCCAGTACATGTTTGGCGTTTATTGCGCTGAGAAATTGAAGATTGGACGAAATCATTTTAAATTTTATTTTAGTGGGAGATGGTTTATAAGATCGAATTCATTTACTTGATTGATACACACCAATATATGATTTGAATAGATGGGCAGCCGGGGGGGGGGGATGGGAGGGGGGAGCCTTAGGAATATACGGCAGTTGATAGGAGACGGACTTAAGATTTAAAAGATCCTAACCAATCGTGTTAAAGCGGTTCTCAACCGGTGGGTCGCGACCCCTTTCGGGGTCAAATGACCCTTACACGAGGGTCGGAAAATAGATATTTATGAAGTAGCAACGAAAATAATCTTATGGTTGGTCGAGCCCTAACCCCAACGGTTACCGGAAATTTTATCGAAAGAAATTTCGTCGACGGAAAATTGATCGACGGTAATTTGATCGAACGGAAATTTGGTCGAATATTTTTTTCAGTCGAGACGTTAAAATTTTCGTCAAATTTCTTTTTGAACGCACTATACTATATAGTAAAACAAAATAATGCGTTCAAAAATAAATTTGACGCAAAATTTTAACGTATAAATAAAAAAAACGATTCGACCAAATTTCCGTTCGATCAAATTTCCGTCGATCAATTTTCCGTCGACCAAATTTCTTTCGATCAAATTTCCGGATACGAACCCCAACATTAGGAACTGTATTAAAGGGTCGTGGCATTAGGAACTTTGAGAAGCCCTTGTGTTGAGAAACAACACAGTACTCGTTCTTCCCGGTTACCTCGCAAGCCGTCCATTAGTGACTGCCCCTGAACACCAAAACAAAATCAATATCTCCAAAGTACCGAAGTCGCAGATTCAACTCCGACACCAAGATAATCTTGACTACTATTAGTGGCCGTGCCACTAGCTCCATTATCATCTCAACTACAGCGTTGTCTCCCTTTATGCCAACCCCCTGGAGTGATGTCCCTTGTCATCTTGCCGCTAACTAAGTTTACCCAGCACCGGGGAATGTGGGGCGCGTCACAGCGAAGTTGGAGATAATCACCGCTGGCATCCATATTTTCTTATGCGGATTCCTTGATTTGGATCTATGTCTCTTTTGATCAGAGGCGGAGAAATTGCAAAAGATGGTGTATCAATTTGATTTTTTTTTTTTCATTTAAAAAAAAAAATTTCTAAAGGAAAGGGAAAGAAAGTTTAATAACCACATATTTATGCAAGGTGTGTTAATTGCAGGAATCGGGGGACCGGGAGAGAGGTGGATGGATCATCTGTTTCATATCGTCATAATATTCACAAATAGAATCAACATGCTGAATATTCATTGAAATATACAAAAGGTAGAGGAAAACTTGAAAGAAAGGAGAACCCTTTGTATAGTCCTTATGGATTTAACCTCAACGCAGACCTCCTAGTATTTCCTTTGAATTTTCCTCGACCATGTATGGGGCAATGTTTTAAATGGGCAATTGTTGTTAGGCTAAAATGAATCTGGTGGTGTTCTACCCAAGTTTCCTGTTAACCAAAGATGTTTAGAACAGATTAGTTTTAGTTTATTCTAAGCTCAGACCGGAGAAAGGCTATCTTCATGCAGGCCCACACCAGAGTTCAAACATGAAAACATGTCGAATGTTTTAGTCACGCCAAAAACACATTTCTGCCTCATTGGCGGTCGCTCGCGTTACCCAACCCTAAAGATACGCCTAAAAACAAAAAGGGCTATACTAAAGATTCGACAGCTCTCCTTCGTGAAATTAACATGAACAACTCGGCGAATCGACAGGGATGTCACTGCCACCAGCTAGAACGAACGAGCAAAGACAGACGCCCTTAAAATACCATGAACCTCATAAACGACTTTATGTATTAATAATAAACTCTGGTTTCAATAAATTAGATGTTGCGTAATTCTATGCAAATGCTTTTTGTTCTTGTTTCATAAGCAAGGCTATACATTCATAAACATTAGGCTGTACCTATTGGTACCCGGGTACCAGAAGTGAGAGGTTGGGATTAAAAAACGATTTAAAATATTATTCTTGGGTTTGTAAAACCAAATGATGTATCAAATAAAAGATAATTGAATGGACTATATGTTTGTAATCTTAATTTTTCAGTTTTACTAAAATAAACTACCACAAATGACATCCGAATAGCATTGAGTCTAATGGGACCCGGGTGCGAATGGCGGCGCTGCGTGTCTGGGTCCATTTTGACTAATGCTACTCGTATGTCAACCTCTCAATTCTGGTACCCGGGTACCAATAGGCACTTCGTAAACATTAAATGAATTATACCACAACAAGAACCATAGCAACTGACGACATTGATGACACCATACAGTATGCCACAGCACAAAAGGAAATCTTCCCGTAAGGCATTATTAACCCACTCATAGGCCGTGGTCGGCTGCTGGCTCTCATTGTCTCGTCTGAACGGGCTCACGCAAACAAGTGTGCTGTGTTCAAATGTCATTGTTGTGTTGCTGGAACACACCCGTGGGATTGTGTGTGTGTGTGTTCAAGATCGATCGATGGGTGAGGAATTTTCAAAACGGGAAAATTCGTGACACGGAACGATCGGGACTCAAAATTGTTACGCTGTGTTACAGATTTGTTCGTAAGTCAAGGGTTAAGGCGAACAGTTGACTATACTGAAGTGGTTAAAATACGATAAGATAAGGCTGCGAAGTGAGAGGATGGGATTAAAAAAACTATTTAAAATATTATTGTTGGATTTGTAAGACAAAATTTGGTATCAGATGAAAGATAATTGAATAGACTGTACGTTTGTAAGCCCATTTCTTGAGTTTAACTAAAATAAACTACCACAAATGACATTGAGTCTAATGGTACCCGGGTGCGAATGGTGGCGCTGCGTGTCCGGGTCCATTTTGACTAATGCTATTCGGATGTAATTTGTGGTAGTTTATTTTCTTCAAACTAAAGAATTAAGTTATCTTAATTTCACTTTCATTTGATGCCTCATTTTGTCTAACAAACCCAACAATAATATTTTAAATAGTTTGTTAATCCCAACGTCTCACTTCCGGTACCCGGGTGCGAATAGCCACTTCGATTAGATAATGTGTTTACTCATGAAAATAACCGTGTTTTTTTTTTAATTTATGAATACATTTATTTTTATTTGTTTAAATTCGGTTAATCCAAATTGCTTTGATGACGTATGGCTATGTCAGCGATCGCCCCAACGAGAACGATGAGCTTAAGTTTAAGCCCCTGTTTGCGTCACATAGCGGCAGGCAAAAAATGGGTCGTCTTGGGGCTAAGGTTTCACCGTGAGCGTCCGTAAAACGTACTTGAGTGTACAATAATTAATTAGATACAATCTTAGTATTCAGTCAGTAGGTACAGCGTTAGCATCCAGTTATTAGAGACCAATTTAGCATCCAATAAGTAGAGACAAAGTTAGCATCCAGTAAGTTGTGAAATTGTTAGCATCCAGTAAATAGAGACTACGTTAGCATCCAATAAGTAGAGAAAAAGTTAGCATCCAATAAGTAGAGAGAATCTTAGCATCCGGTAGGTAGTGATAAACTTAGCATCCAGTAAGTAGAGACAAAGTTAGCATCCAGTAAGTAGAGACTACGTTAGCATCCAATGCGTAGAGACAATATTAGCATCCGGTAAGTAGTGACAATATTAGCATTCAGTAAGCAGACAGATTGTTAGCATCTAGTAAGTAGAGACTATGTTAGCATCCATGTGATTATCAATAGGCTCACATCTAGCATACACGGTCTTGACCCCGGTAAGGCAAACAGTAATGGAAATCGCTGCATGGGCAGCATCCAGCCATCGAAGACTCGAATCGTCGAGTGACCCTAGGCTTTAATCATTAGACAACACTGTAGGATCTCAATTAAAATAAGCAGAACTCTAAAGCTTAAACAAAATATTTGGTGTTTGGAAATAATTCATGTTGGAAAGAAGGAAACAAAAAAGATATTGCATGATTTTAACATTAAATTAGGACATTCATAGAAGAAAATGAAAAATATAATGATATTACTGCGCATCTAATGCTTTTTTCCCCATATTTTGAATGTTTTGAACACCATATATTATAAAAGCGGATGTAGTTTTGCACACTAGACTTAATGAAAGATGATTTTGGATTTGCACACCAGATATAATGAACGATGAATTAAGTTGTGCATACCAGATATAGTTCACGATAATATTGTTTTATCACTCCAGATACAGTGAACGATAATTTGGCGTTGCGCACCAGACATAATGAATGATGTTTTTGGTTTTGCGCACCAGACCCAAATGAACATGAATTTTTTTTCGCTTACCTTCATTTTCCTTGCTGACGGGTGCTGACATGACGGCAGCGCACAGCAGCATGACGTAACACATTGGCATGACGTATCTCGCACACATTTTGAATACTTTTTTTTATACCCTTACAGCAGCTCAAAATAAACTCAATAACTCTACCGACGACTGATTTTACCGACCACTTTCTTTGTTAACTTCTCTCAAAGATGCCGCCTTCAGATCTTTGCTTTCCTGCGCACTGTTCTTGTAGATCCTTTTGGTGGCTGAAGAATTGAAAAAAAAAAACAACTAGGTATTAGATGTTTCTGGTCATTAGCTGTTGTTGGTTATATTTACCTTTGGCTGAAAAAATGTGTATGACAGGCAAATCCTGATTATATCATTACGCCATTGCTGTAAGAAACTAGTTCATTTGCAATAAAAAAAAATAATTTGAAAAGAATACGACGCAACTCCTGGTTTGCTTTTGTCTTAACATCTAGCTGATGTGAATCGAAGGATCTAGGTTTACTGTATACTTGGCAATTAGTTAAGGTATACAAAGCAGTAATACAACAAGGAGGTCTAAACCATTGAACGACTGGTTTAAAAAAGAAAATAATCAAATGTTGAAGTTAAAATTTCCTTTCAGCCTGTATAGATAATGTGTAAGTTTACATAAATCTAACATGAATTTAGATCAAAACAAAATAAAAAAAAACTTTAAAACATTAATATTTCTTAAAATTATCTTTTTTTTTTTTAAATTTCTGTTGGCGTAAAAAAATATCGAACACTTTTTATAAAATAAACAATAGTCGAATCAATAAGATTTACTTTGTTTCCTGAATGTGGTGTCACGTAAGAAGGACGCTGGCGACTGTTGCTGAATATGTCGGGGGTCGGGATCTTCCACTACTGTCCTGGTCTGGGGGGGAAAAAACTTGGTTACTGATCTCGGGATCCGGGGCGGCGCGGGGTGGGATGGCGACGGTGCGTGGGCGGATGACAGCAGAGTGGGGTGGATGTGAGGCTGGCTGCACGCCACGGGGGAGGACACGCTGGCGTCGGGGAGAGATCGACGCTTGAGGTCGATGACGTCATCGACGTCTCGACGGTGAGTTGTTTTTTTATTGTTGGGTTTGGGGGTGGGGGTGGTTGGGGGGGGGGTTGTCTTTTTGTGTGTGTTTTCGGTAGGGTGACCTCTTTGAACGAATCAGTTTTTCCCTTTCGTCAAATTTGTTAACTTTTCGTTTGTTAATATTTTAATTTAACTCATTTTGAGATATTAAATATTTGGTTTTTGATACACCGGCAACGATTTATTTTATGGTCATTTGTATGGTCATTTTATGGTCATTTGTATGGTAATACTTCGTATAAGCCCAAGTATTCATTCTGCATTTATTTATTTTCGTTAGATCAGAGGATTCTTAAACTAATTTGTTCCATGAACCTCTTTGCCAGTTAGATGAAAGCCACGGAGCCCTTCGAATAAAGTTTGAGACCAGCTAAAATAAAAGATAACACATTTTATTTTTTTCTATCCAAAATCAAGGACCCTCCTAAATTTTGTAAGGACCCTGAAGGAGTCCGTGGGCCACAAGCTAAGAATCCCTACATAAGATGAATTAAAGGAATTCGTGTTCCAATGTCTTACCTAGCCGTCCCAATATTTCTACTTTCAGAATTCAACACTTACACTTTCTTCCAACATCGTAAGCCAGTTATTAGTTTTGTCCTGGCGCATAAGGAGACATCTATGATCCCTTCTTAAATATTGAAAAAGAAAAAGAAATTCTAGCAACAATTAAGTCAAGTCACAAGGATTTTCGTAGGCCTTTATGAAATGATTATTGACATTAATAGGATTCAACCATTCGTGTAGCGGACACCTTGAATTTGAAAACTAATTGGTGTGTTTGAGGTACAATCTAGGGATCTCTTCACCTTCTGGTTCCGGTGGCTTAAAAATTAAGGTATGATCTCAGTGGCATCTAAAAGATTAAAAAAATTATTTTAAACAAAAATAAATATTAATGCGTTTGCAAAAATATTGCGCAACGTTGTGCTAGGTATTTTCCAATATATAACAATAAAAACGAGGTATGAATCAATAGAATATAATAACAAACATTATACAATTTAAACGGATAAAATAATACACACGTTTAAAAAAACCTGTTGACTTTTAACTGTTAAGTGGGGGAAAATCATTTAGGGGGTGGGGGGGGGGGGGTCAATGGTTGATCTTTCCTACAAAGTATCATTTCCAATGTCTTCAAATAATCTTTTCCTTCATATCTTAACTGTCTTGTTGACATATATCAATCTTAGCTGTCTTGCTGACAGATATCAAACTTAACTGTCTTGTTGACAGATATCAATCTTAACTGTCTTGTTGACAGATATCAATCTTAACTGTCTTGTTGACAGATATCAATCTTAACTGTCTTGTTGATATACATCAACCAAAGGACCCATGGAATTATTTCATTTAAATCTTTTTGTGACATTTGAACAAAATATTCATTGAACATTCTTTGACAAAAATCGAACGCCTAGCCGGACTATTCGGTTTGCCGGGTACAGGGTCCGGGTATTATGAGACCCTACCAGGCGGATCGTGGTTCGCGTCCTAATAATGCAAATCAGGAATTATCTTTTTAAAAAAATGAGAATTGTATCATGCTTTAAAATTTTGTAATGAATAAATAAAAATGAATGTACACTTGTTTAATCGATCGAACACGGAAAAGGCGATGGAAACAAAGAAGAGAATCTGTTATCTATTTACGTGACAATTTTGTTTATCTGCACCAACTAATACAGCAATCGGCGATCTGAACTATATCAAAATGTTCAACTCACAATACTTAATATAGTTATAGTTCATGGGCGTGAAATAAAAAGTGTGCAGTGACGTATCATGGTAGGAAGGGGTGCAGCAAAAATTGGGAACCTTTTAAATGTGCGTTACTTGAGTTCATGCTTTGTCGAGTAACTAAAGTAGATGGGAAGTTCACGCATTGCTGTCGCCAATGTTAGGCTGGCTATATCTAGTGTTTATATATATATATCTATATATATATATATATATATATATATATATATATATATATATATATATACATATTAAATAATCGACCCAACAGAATATAATGCCTTAAAACCTGACTCCAGAAAAAGCTGAGACTGGTCCTGGTGACGATGTCTGAAAACCAAGTTTGGACTATGCACGTGCCATGCGCAAGGAGAGATAACTCAATATATATCACGAAAAGAGTGCTCAAGCTGAAAATATTCAAGAGGTTATGGCAGCTTGTGTGTTTGAGGAAAGTGTGTAATGGCGTGGCTCCCTCGTATGAGACACACGGACCCAGCTACTTCAGTCCAAAAGGCCTGAACGAAGTCTCAATGGTATTTGTCTTTAAAATTGTGTTAAGAAACAACGATTGATTCAGAACGTTATCGAGCATGAGCTGAGTATTCTTAGGATTTTTCAAGTTTAATTCTCCATTTAAAAAGGCACCTGGCTAAGAATGTATTTAGGCTTTGGTAGAAACAAGCATAGGGGAGATATATGAGCGTTTAAGGAATATTGGGGGGGGGGGTGTGGGGGGAATTGAAATATTTTTGTCTGACCAAAAAAAAATGATGGCAATGTCCATTATCATTTTTTAAAAAAAGTTTAGTTTAAAGAAAATACTACACAAAGTGGACGAAGTGCCGGACCTTAAGTCGTGGGTTGCAATTCGACGACCTCAAGTCGTGTGTCGCAATTCGACGACCTTAAGTCGTGGGTCGCAATTAGCTGCGTGTCCGGGTCCATTTTCCCTAATGCTATTCGGATGTCATTTGTGGTAGTTTATTTTAGTTAAACTGAAGAAGTAAGTTTACAAACGTATAGTCCATTCAATTATCTCTCATTTTAATAGATTTTTTAATCCCTACCCCTCACCTCTCTACTTCTGGTACCCGGGCACGAATAGTGGCAGCCTTTTAAAAATCTGTATTTAAAATATTCATTCCGATTAAATATAATTTAAACTATTTTAACTTTTCTTATTGTATGTTTTTTTTCTATTTTTAACGTATTTATTAGCTTTTCTCCACCTGTTCGTTCTATTTAAAATAGATAAAAATAAACTATGATATGCGTTACTGTAAACACTTTAAAAGCTGAAGCACAATTTGTTTTATAAAAATCTTGCCTCTTGAGATTTTGTAGACCATAAGTTTAATTCCAGATATGTACAACTTAACCTATCTACTACCTTCCCTGGCTCTACAGAAACAGTACCAACTCTTATGTCCGGGTACAAATTCATTGTTAAATCTACACCTTTATCTTGTGCTTCTGTATAGGGTTTTTTTTTTTAAACAGTTGACTCACAGAGTACATGTGATTTTTAAAAAAAAATATATTTCTTCAGAAATTCCCGCAGATTAAACAAATTTATTTCAAAAATATCATCCAATAAACCAACCGAAAGACAGATATATAATTTTTTTTCAAATTTTATTGCTCCAATTATTTTTAGACACATTGATTTTAAATGCATTGGAGGGTTTGGGGGGTGGGGAGGGGGGGAATTTTCAAAAAAGTTATCAATGTACAAAATAATAATAATTAAAAAAATATATTGTGATTTGTTAGAAGAGAATCAAGAAAAGAAAGCGGAAATGAAAGTTAAAGAAACGAAACAATACAGATATTTGTAAAATTAGCCCCCCCCCCCCCCAACCTTTTCCCCCCACGGGTATTTCAACGCTTTCCTGTTTGGGTTTGTATCATCTTTCCTTTGAGAGTAGTAAAAGATAAAAAATATAAACTCCATTTAGCTTCCTTAAAGAGAAAATGAAATGAGGTCGGCGATGAGTCAGAGGATGTCGTAGTTTCGGTCTTGACACTACCAAAGGAAAACACAATTGCATTTTCCAAACAGTGAAGTTTTCTTCAAATTTTATATTGTCAATATTAATGTTCAGTTCGAACCAACAATAAAAGAATTCTCGAACGAATCAATTTAAGCAGATATTGAGTAACATGATAAAGAAAGACTGATAAGGACAATTTGCTTTTCTTTAAGAATATACTAGTTTACACAGTTCATTACATGGTTTTAATATAATAAATATATATTTTAGGAGGACTTGGTACATGGCACATTGTACCAGTCCAATGAAATGCGTGGCAGTTTTACATTCGTAAAGTTAAACAGTTTTAGAACATTATATTGGAAACATTATACACAATTTTCAACAGTTGCTTTCGATGTTGTCTATATATATATATATATATATATATATATATATATATATATATATATATATATATATATATATATATATATATATATATATATAATGTTACTTCAAATTAATTGCACGTTTATTTTATTAATCGTTGCTTCATCAATCTGTTTGATTTTAAGTGCAAAACAAAGCCATACATTATAAGGGCATCCTATGAACGAAACAATCCAATTTATCATGTTTGTTAACATCAATCTTACTACCTAACATCAATGTTAGTACCATTGAACAGTTTGAGAATAACTATCTCAGATATAATTGTCAACAGCTCGATTGATGGCAAAAGCGAAGACTTTCAAAACATCACAGTATTAAAATGCGTTTATAATTCCAAGAAAAGCGTGAATCACTACAACTTTCGTAACTGTACAAGCAGTGGCGTAGTGAGGGGGGAGCAAGGGGGGCATCATGCCCCGGGCGCTACTCACAAAGGGGGCGCCAAATGGTATATTTTACATATAATATTGTATGGTTTTCGAATAGGGGGAGGCGCTAAAAAGGTATTGTGCCCCGGGCGCGAGTTAAGCTCGCTACGCCAGTGTGTACAAGGGGACCTGCAGACATATTAGCTGACCCGTGAGACAAAACTCCATCAAGATTTTTTAATGTTTTTGTTCCTCTCATCCTTTTCTGTGTTCCATTTGTGTGAGTTCAGAAATGCATATTATGTGAATTTACTCTGCACTTTGCTTTCATACTGTGTGCATTTACTGAACATCACTTTCATGTGTGCTTTTGACGAGCTGTTCTGATGTATACGTTGACATTTTTGGCTGACCCCAAAGTTTGACATGTAAAATATTCTTCTTAAGGGTTTCTGTCAATGTGTGAGACCGTCGATGTTGTCACCTCGCCCAGCACGTGCGCATGACACACCGAGCACACGTGCATGTCAACTGAACACGGCGCACAGACAAGAAAGTGTCCACAGGGCAAGAACGTGGTGCCGCGAGGTCGCACCTTGCACAGAACGCACTGGAGCCTCGTCTCCAAGAACTCGTTTTCTCTAATCACTGCCATCAAACACTCCTTGGGGTCTAAGGACCTTGACCCGTCTCCCTGAACGGAGAGATCGGCAGCAGTATTTTTAGTTTGCGTTTTCGGTGGAGTGTGGTCTAAGCTGAAACTTCCAACGGCGCCATTGGCCTCAACCTTCCCCGGAGCAAAACACACTGGATCCAAACTCTGATAGTTTGGAAAAGATGACAGACTGATCCTGTCGACCTCGTCTTCGTACGCTGGTCTGCTCCGCGCATGCGCCGAATCAGCAACATCGACACTGGCGACGTTCTCAGCAATATTTGGGACGAGATTCTCGTCTGTTTGGTTAAGTTGAATTTTGAAAGAATTTCCTCGATCAGTTGATTTAGTTCCGGCTGTGTCTTGAACACACGTTTCATCAGACAAACCGTCCCCATGGTTCTCAGCCCCGCTTATGTTTGGCCTAGTCATATTTGAATTTCCGCTTGCCTCAAGACTGGAAACTGAAATTTCTCCAATGTTATTTATCATTCGTAGCAACACGTTTTCTGGTATTATGTCCAAGAGGTTCTCACATTCTACGAGCAACGCTGCGGCAGAAATCGCCTTCCCTTCACGGGCCATCTTGTCTGCGCAGTAAAATACGAAACTTGCTGGGAGATCCTCGATAACATTAAGCACAGCTTTAATAACAGTTTTGTATTTAGTGAACAAGCTCTCAACATTGGCCCTGTCCAGCCTTGAGATGGACTCCATGATTTTCTTGGTGGAGTCTCTCTGTGTTAGGGAATCAGGTGACGTGTCTCTTAAAGAGTTGCGATCGAGATTGTAAGCCATTTGTGATGACGTAATATCTAGCTAGAGCTGAGACGACTAGTAAATTTTAAAACGATTCATCCACTAGATGTGGAACGCCCGGTCTCTGCTTGGGATCATGACGTTTCAACCGCCAGGTCTGTTTTGTGACGTCAGTTGTGCGTGTAAAACATAGAGAGCGTGTTTCAACCAACAGGAGATGTGTAATAACCTTGAGATATATAACAACTGTGTTGTGTTTAAGCCTCCTGGAAAAAAAATTAAATCAGGCAAAATTAAAAAAGGCAGAATTAAAAATGGCGTTGTTTACATGTTGAACTGTATGTTGGTTATCTATACACATTTTTTTTTAATGCTGACTAGATTAAGAGTTTAAAAAAATTTATTTTCAGCACACATCCAATAATTCTTAGGTATATTGAAAGAGAAAGTGTTTAGGGGGGAGGGGGGGGAAGGGGGGTAGGAGAAAAATACGACTGTGATTTTTTATTTGAAGGGTTGAAAATGTTTGAGCATAGGACGAGTCAATGCCGTATAGGACGAGTCAATGCCGTATAGGACGAGTCAATGCCGTATAGAACGAGTCAATGCCATATAGGACGAGTCAATGCCGTATAGAACGAGGCAATGCCGTATAGGACGAGTCAATGCCGTATAGGACGAGTCAATGCCGTATAGGACGAGTCAATGCCGTATAGGACGAGTCAATGCCGTATAGGACGAGTCAATGCCGTATAGGACGAGTCAATGCCGTATAGGACGAGTCAATGCCGTATAGGACGAGTCAATGCCGTATAGGACGAGTCAATGCCGTATAGGACGAGTCAATGCCGTATAGGACGAGTCAATGCCGTATAGGACGAGTCAATGCCGTATAGGACGAGTCAATGCCGTATAGGACGAGTCAATGCCGTATAGGACGAGTCAATGCCGTAGACTAGATTGTTTAAACCTGACTTTCTTAAATTCCTACTTTCAATCACACGATGTGTTCACTGCTATACATGATCAATGTCGGTTCCGTCTACATCTCCCTGATTCTGATCCACGTCACGCATTCCTCTCAAAACAATGTTACAGTTGTAACCAACACAATAAAATGTTTACGGAAGCTTGTGGGGCCTGAAACCACACAACGAGCTGACGTCACGGAGAATAAATAGGTCGAAATGAACATATTGTCTTCTGTTGTAGTAATTATAGATATTTGGGGTGGACGTCCTCGGCTCCTGCGTCATGAGGGTGCGGTTCAACGCTGTTGGTACCGGGTCAGACCATGTCAATCCTCTCATGTATTGATTGCGCATTTTCATTCATTTCTCGTTTCTACCACTTACTTAAATTTTTTGGGTAAACAAATCTTTGAAGTGTATTCCTGCTTTATTTTCTGTCAAAAAGATCGTTGTTTTTTTGTTGTCTTTTTTACACACAGGCTAGAAGGACATTTCTATAATTAAAAAACAACAACAACGATACTCCAAACATTACTAAAAAGAAATTTAGAGAACAAATATAACTTTAAAAATAAATTTCAGAACGTCGAAGCTATGAAAAAAACTACTCTAGGAATTTCCGATTATATATTTTTAAAAATATAATTATACTATGGGTATTTTATAATGATTAATAATGTGAAGTGATAGATGTAACATAAAGTTTGTAAATTCTTATGACAATATTATTTTTAGAAAGTACAGTCTCAAATTTATCTTATATTTCTAATGTAAATTGTTGAAATTGTAAATTACAGCGACACTTACTTTAATTGCATTATAAAGATGATGTTTGATTAGTTCTGGGACAGACTCTCTTCTGGTCTCAATAATATAATTTTGGGAATTTCCGTTCGCCTGCGTCAGGAACGGGAATATTTTAATTTGAGTAATAAGTAACCTAGACCCTAGACGTCAATAGCTAATATAGATAAGAAAATCGGTCGAACGCACTCACTGAAATAGGAAGGGCCGGATTAACCATTAGGCAAACAAGGCACGTGCCTTGGGCACCAAGCGTTTGGGGGCATCACAAGTCCTCAAGAAATATTTTTTTTGGAGCAAATTTAAGTCCAGAAACAACTGAAAATTGAACAAGTGCTATAAAAATGAAGAAATACATTATATTAAAAATATTGAACATACCAGCGGTCAGGGTCAGTAAATGACCAGGGGCCCCGGGCAGAAGGGGCACCCATGTGGGTTTGTGCCTTGGGCACTAAAATGGCTTAATCCGGCCCTGGAAATAGGTCTATAATTACTCTGTTTTCAAGTTATTTTGTTGAAGTTTACAGAATTTCATGTACCGTTATGATTGTTTTAACATTTTTGTTCAAATTTCTTTCTAGCTTTCTAATTTTTTAAAACAGTTTTTAACTTTTGTCATGTAATGCTAAAATGCTAATTTACCGATTTAAATATAGAGAAATGTTGTACCGCGCTTCGAGCATTAATTAGGGATGAAACGTGTTTTCGAAATGAACTTTGTTATTATTATTATTATTATAATTATTATTATTGTTATTATTATTATTATTATAAATATATACATATGATAATTTTCCGCGCGTTTGAAATATATATTTAGGAAATACGAAATCATACATTTCCTTAATTTGTAAAGAAGTATCTATGTACAGATCAAAAATTTTTTTTTAGACATTGGGTTTTGATAAAGGATTATATTCTAAATAATATAAACGTACCCAACCATGTTTGGCGCCGCTGAAATAGAAAGAAAAAATATCTAATTTTAAAATGTAAAAAAAAAAAATAATAATTTTCTTAACTATAAAAACCACCCCAAAACATTTATGTACCATATTAATCTGTAGCAGTATCGGATTTTAATATATGGCGTCCTCCCATACAGTGGCGTCCTCCCATACAGTGGCGTCCTCCCATACTGTGGCGTCCTCCCATACTGTGGCGTCCTCCCATACAGTGACGTATCTTGTGCTGCATTAGGCTCAATTTCCCCCCCCCCCTTCCCCAAAACGTCCCCGAAATAAATAATAATATCGCAGCCTCTCCTCATACATAAAACAATTTTTTTATGCTTTTTATAAACATTCATTGAAGCAACTCGTAACGAAAACACCCATTTCGTTATGCTACGGCGTACTTAGTTATATAAACAATCTAATGTTTCACCCAATTTTACCCCGAATTAAACTACATTTTCCGTGTAGCTAAATAATATGGTCATTTATTTTTTTTTAAAAATCATAGATGTTGATATTAATATGGACACCCCCCACCCCACCCCCCCAAACAAAGAAACAAAAGAAAGAAAAGACATACATAAAATAAATCAAAAGAAATTTCTTCGCCCTTGAAATGTATGAAAAATAAAAGGGTCAAATACACAGCTCACAATGTTATTTTTAAAGTAATCTCTGTACCAATATTCACGACTGTATTCTTTCGGGCTCTGAGATATTTCTATGACGGACCGACGTCACTCAATTTGCTATCTTCGTTTTAAACTGTACCTCCCCGATCCCGAAACCCCGCTCCCGCCCCCCCCCCCCCCCCACACAAATATTTACCTTGTCCTTTAATTGTAAAGACAGAATATGTTATAATATAAAAAAAAATGCAAACTATTACATTTTGGTGATACAAATTACATTTGCTTTCAAATTAATAATAGATGATTGTAAAGAATATCAATCTCCTTTCAAACAATAACTATCCCATTAAGGTCAAGAAAAAAAAATGATTCGTTTATAATTTTATCAAATTTATTTAAAATTCATTCATCGATATTAAAACTTTACCAGCGCATACCAAATTGAAACATTTGCGCATTTTTTTTTTGGGGTAGCAACGGGCGAATGGAAAGAACCAGATAAGCTCATTATTATAGAGCCAAGGGTGTAGCTAGGGTTTGTGTCAATTTCGTAGCTTCCCTAACACGAAAAATAACATCTGTGAAGTTGTATGAAAATGCAGCTCATCCACGTAAACAGAAAATCACACCCCCGGGGTACCCCTTTCCCTTTCGTCTACGCCACTGCATACAGCGCTGTCCTTCGTTTTAAGGCGTGCCACTACGATCTCAAGACAAGTCAAGACAGCTGTCCAAGAAGCATGTCCAGACATCGCCCACAAAAACAAAGTATTCAACGCAGTGACGTTGAGATTATAGGATAGTCAACTAGTTATTTTTTTAAAAAAAATATATAACTACGTCAAAGAATCTCTGTATTATCAAAATAAAATGCGTGATTAGTTAGTTCAGACACAAGTAACCAATATTGTAGGTCAAAGGTTTCTCACACGCCGTGTATTGCATTTTTCCTACCACCGAAGTAAGGTTACCGGAAATTTGATCGAAAGAAATTTCATCGACGGAAAATTGATCGACGGTAATTTGATCGAACGGAAGTTTGGTCGAATCTTTTTTTCAGTTCAGACGTTAAAATGTTCGTCAAATTTCTTTTTGAACGCACTATACTATATAGTAAAACAAAATAATGCTTTCAAAAAGAAATTTGACGCAAAAGTTTAACGTATAAACTAAAAAAACGATTCGACCAAATTTCCGTTCGATCAAATTTCCGTCGATCAATTTTCCGTCGACGAAATTTCTTTCGATCAAATGTCCGGATACGCCGAAGTACGCATTGTTTGACAAAAGGTATAGGAAAGGCCAACAAGATTCCCATCCTACGATGAGACAGCAATTTATTTAACGTACAGAGTGATCGCAGAATGTCACGCGAACTTTTCCGCCATGACCCCCACTGATACATTTATGAATTGAAGTAAAAATTCAAATTAGAGAGGTCACTCGATAACGCTGTGATAACAGGTTAAAGTACGACCATTGACTCGAAATATATTTTTCTTTGTGGTACCACGTGATCGGCCTCCCCAAAGAATAGCTACTTCTGCAAAGAGGAGAATATCCGATGTGACTTTTGACGTCACGGGGTGATTTTGAAACCATTCATGAATGAAAATCTTTTGTTGCGTGACCAAATAAACTATTGAAGGCAGGGTCGAATAAAAGAAAAAAATATGAAGCGTAACGTACAATCCCAGTAGTAGCGATATATATATATATATATATATATATATATATAACTACTTACACAAGTACATTGGGCGTGTTAAAGACTCAATTTTAAGAAGGTAACGTCATGAGCGAAAACAAAATTGTCGATATTTTTGTGTGTAAAATTGTTTTATCTATGAAAGAATAAATCCGGTGTCCGCCCCCTCTCAGTAGTTTTTACCCCCCACGACCATCTTGTATAGTATATTACATCTCATCAACTTCATCAACAGAGATTTCAATGTAGTTTACATGACTTTAGAGGCTCTAAACTAAGTGAAAGCATGGCGTCTGAAGTATAGACAGCACAAAGCATTGTCATAAAAAAAGAAAATTTGAAAAAATTGTCCCATTAATTTAAATTGTTAAAAATCGCAGACCTATCCTCATACATACAAATATTTTATTATGCTCTTAATAAACATTCATCGAAGCAACTCGGAACGGTACACTCCCCCACATTTAGTTATGGCACCGCGTAAATAGTTATATAAACATTCTAATGTCTCCCCCAATTTTACGCCCGAAATAAACTACATTTTCCGTAGTAGCGCAATATTAGCGAAGAATTTTTATTTACCCCAAATTCCCCAGTGTTAAAAATATATTTAACACGAATAGTAATAAGAAGTAGTATTTTTCATATGACTACAACTGTGTGCACTTTAAGACGTTCGCGCTCCGCATAACAATCTAAAATAGTGCAAGTTTTCTGTTTGGCTTCCCGCCTGCGGCTGTTATAAATGCTTTTTCTTACCGACGGACAAATCAGCGCTGTTATCGGACAAATCAATGCTGTTATCGGACAAATCAACGCTGTTATCGGACAAATCAATGCTGTTATCGGACAAATCAACTTTGTTATCGGACAAATCAACGCTGTTATCGGACAAATCAACGCTGTTATCGGACAAATCAATGCTGTTATCGGACAAATCAACGCTGTTATCGGACAAATCAACGCTGTTATCGGACAAATCAATGCTGTTATCGGACAAATCAATGCTGTTATCGGACAAATCAACGCTGTTATCGGACAAATCAATGCTGTTATCGGACAAATCAACGCTGTTATCGGACAAATCAACGCTGTTATCGGACAAATCAACGCTGTTATCGGACAAATCAATGCTGTTATCGGACAAATCAATGCTGTTATCGGACAAATCAACGCTGTTATCGGACAAATCAATGCTGTTATCGGACAAATCAACTTTGTTATCGGACAAATCAACGCTGTTATCGGACAAATCAACGCTGTTATCGGACAAATCAATGCTGTTATCGGACAAATCAACGCTGTTATCGGACAAATCAACGCTGTTATCGGACAAATCAACGCTGTTATCGGACAAATCAATGCTGTTATCGGACAAATCAACGCTGTTATCGGACAAATCAACGCTGTTATCAGACAAATCAATGCTGTTATAGGACAAATCAACGCTGTTATCGGCCAAATCAGCGCTGTTATCAGACAAATCAACGCTGTTATAGGACAAATCAAAGCTGTTATCGGACAAATCAACGCTGTTATCGGACAAATCAACGCTGTTATCGGACAAATGAACGCTGTTATCGGACAAATCAACGCTGTTATCGGACAAATCAACGCTGTTATCGGGCAAAACAACGCTGTTATCGGACAAATCAACGCTGTTATCGGACAAATCAACGCTGTTATCGGGCAAATCAACGCTGTTATCGGACAAATCAACGCTGTTATCGGGCAAAACAACGCTGTTATCGGACAAATCAACGCTGTTATCGGACAAATCAACGCTGTTATCGGACAAATCAACGCTGTTATCGGACAAATCAACGCTGTTATCGGACAAATCAACGCTGTTATCGGACAAATCAACGCTGTTATCGGACAAATCAACGCTGTTATCGGACAAATCAACGCTGTTATCGGACAAATCAACGCTGTTATCGGACAAATCAACGCTGTTATCGGACAAATCAACGCTGTTATCGGACAAATCAACGCTGTTATCGGACAAATCAACGCTGTTATCGGACAAATCAACGCTGTTATCGGACAAATCAACGCTGTTATCGGACAAATCAACGCTGTTATCGGACAAATCAACGCTGTTATCGGACAAATCAACGCTGTTATCGACAAATCAACGCTGTTATACCTATGGATCGTCGAGAGTAAAAAAACAACACTACAACAACAAAAACATATTTCCTTCAAAATAAGTGACAGGAGCCACCACGGAAGTCGAAAATCTTTTATCGGCTCTAATTTATTTTAAAATAAACCTAAATATTTGGGGGCTGACTAAATATTTGTCCATCTTAATTCCTATCTTACTGTCCATCTTACTTCCTATCTTACTGTCCATCTTACTTCCTATCTTACTGGTTGCGATCACAGAAGAACTACGGGGAAACATAGGGAATACTAATTAGTGTGATGAGCTACGGTCAAGGGACCTCTACACTGTCTGGTTTCGTTGGCTTAACAATTAAGGTATGATTTCAGTGGTATCTGAAAGATTAAATTTTTTTTTGGGGTTGGGGGGGGGGGGGATATGGCTATTGGCCTGTTTGGGAAAGTAATAGACTGCTACATTTACCTTAGATAAGTCGTGTTGCTGAAGAATGTAGTATGTCTCAGAAGTATCATATTTTTGTCCCAGTTATTTTTGTCCATCATGCATTCATTCATTTATTCAAGTGTCCGCTTCAATTTGTTGTCGCAGGAGACTCAGGTGTTGTGCTACCCTGGGATGAGAATTTATTGTTGTGCTATCCTGGGATGAGAATTTATTGTTGTGCTATCCTGGGATGAGAATTTATTGTTGTGCTATCCTGGAATGATAATTTATTGTGGTGCTATCCTGGGATGATAATTTATTGTTGTGCTCTCCTGGGATGAGAATTTATTGTTGTGCTATCCTGGGATGAGAATTTATTGTTGTGCTATCCTGGGATGAGAATTTATTGTTGTGCTATCCTGGGATGAGAATTTATTGTTGTGCTATCCTGGGATGAGAATTTATTGTTGTGCTATCCTGGGATGAGAATTTATTGTTGTGCTATCCTGGGATGATAATTTATTGTGGTGCTATCCTGGGATGATAATTTATTGTTGTGCTATCCTGGGATGAGAATTTATTGTTGTGCTATCCTGGGATGATAATTTATTGTGGTGCTATCCTGGGATGATAATTTATTGGATACTACTCAAGGCCTATTTTAGGAGTCTTGCCAGAGTTATGGAGTCGTTGGATACTACTTGGGCATATTTTAGGATTCTAGCCTAAACTATGGAGTAGACGTGGACACACAACAAGAAGGCAGTGCCATACACATGGCGATATATCTTGAATTGACATGTCACATGCAGAGGGGGCACGACAGTGCAATGATGACTCCTGCGATGTGATACGCTTAAAACAATAATATATTTGATAAACATTTTAAACTGACTATATTGAAGAATAGTTGTGCAATGTGTCACATTTGAATACCAGTAGAGACTGCATTGCATAAAAATTAAACATGATAACTTTGTAATAACAGAGCTGAAATTGGAGACATGCTTTCAGACCAACTCTTGTTAACACTCATCATATAGACAAAGTGAAATGTCGCTTAAAACTGATAATGTATTTCTCTTCGTTAGCAGTTTCCGTTCGTTTTAACTAAATCACTCTCGGCGCGCACAAAAAGATATATATTCACTATTGAACACCTTTTGACAGACCCAACAATAAAAATATAGATTTTTAAAACAATTTGAAAGATCAAATCGCAAGTGTCAAGTTATTGCAAAAAGCCATTATAGTATACTTCTTCTAAAGCAGATAGCTTATTATAATTTTTTTTAAAGTGCGTGTGCAACATCTGAAAGCCAGAAAACATCCAAAGGTGACGTTTGTTTTGTGCTTGCTTGGCCAGAAATGTAAGATGTGGGCTTTATTATTTTTTTTTTGAAAACATTATTTTTAATGCTGTATTATGATATGAATACTTGGGCGAAGTTTTGGAAAAGTTCACTGGCATGGATGAACTTGGTCCGTGGTCAGAATTCTTGGAAAAGCCTCGTCAGTGTACATATATTTTGAAGAACTTTATAAAACGGTGGACAAAAATGGATATATTTTATATGGTACTTCTTTATTTAAAATTTCAAAGTTTTTATAACAGACAAAGAAAAAAGAACGCATCCTTTTAAATATAAGACATCACTATTTAAAGTTTTCTAATAATTTTCTTGCAATAATTTTTGGCACCCAATTTAGTCGAAAACGATTAAGAGAGTTATGTGTTTGTAGAGCTGATCTTCACCAAATGTTTCCGTTATAATTGTAATGCCCAAGAACCATTTAAAACATTTTTTTTTCCAAATGATGGTCAGCGGACCGGTGCCGGTCCTCGACCTTTATGTTGCCGGTCCGCACAACACGAATTTTGTATGGTCCAATAAAAAGAAAATTTAATTCATAAATCTGACACCGGTCTGTTATAAGGGATGACGTATTTTGAGACGCTTTGCCCGCCTTCCACGTGCATGACCTCTTTCAAGTCGGTCCCGTGTTGGGGCGGCTAGAAAAAAAATCCTTTTGTTGATACTTTTGTTTACTATCGTCCGTTTCTGTGAAACAGGATCGAACGATCTAGAGAATGCGGGAAGCAGTAAGACTGCGTATTCCTTTTTCCAGAATGATCATCTGAAACTGGGTATAAAAGGGATAAGAATAAATGACGAGAGAGAGATTTTCCTTTCCTTGATTACGAGGCATGCTATGTGTCATTATACTTTGTTGTGTGTAGAGATTTTTATTTTCTCGTACAATTTTGTGCTCATTGTATTTTTATATACAGTACCGGTACCAGCAAATCTGTAAATTTATAATTTTAATAATATTTCTCTTGCTGTTATTATTTAATTGAAGTTCACAAATTAAAAAGTTATTAATTGTAATTAGCTCTGGCCTTAATTGTCGGTTTATTTGTTATTATTTTTAACCTTTGGTATCGTCCTTTATTATGGACTGTTTTTAGAACGAGTCCTAGACAAAACAACAGAGATTAAATTATCCATCTATAACGGTCCGTAATAGGTCACTGTGCAGTTCAAAAAAAACCTGTCTACTAGTCCGGCAAATTAACAAGATTTTGCTACGCTGCGTTAGAAAAATATTTTTTATATAATACGATCACAAGGTCACAGTTATTACTATTATATATTTCTTATTACTGTGTGTTTGGGGAATCGTTTCTAACCTTCGAATGTCAGTGTTAAGAGCACCCTGGAAATGTTCTCATGATTCGATAATCTTTCTGAACCAAGTTATCTGGGGGGGGGGGGGGGTTATTTGGTAGAGTTTGAAGGTACCACGGCTAGAGTGATTTTGTTAGCAATGTTTTAATATTTGGACGGCTTTGGAGTAATTTTTGCAAGCAAAAATGTACATATTTTCAAATCACCTTTCTAGCTTCTTCCTCCAGGCAGGTGAGCAAAGTGGGTCCCAAATAAGGAAGGTACGAGACCCATGGCTATTAGCTCTGACGTTCTATTTCTTTTGATTTAAATGAAGTAGAGTGGCACAAGTATTATCACAAATCAATTTCTTTTAAGCATGGAACAATACCAAGGAACAGCATAAAGCTGTCTAACGCGTATGTAAAAAATTGGACTTGGTAGAGCATGATCCAGTGGGTGAAAAAGCTGGCTCAGCAAATTAGGTAACGCTGCTGGGCACCCACCGCATCCTGGCTTTGTTCGAGTCGTTCAGCTAGAAACAAAGAGATAAATACCAAATGCATTCAAATTTAACACGTGTTTTCTCCATTGGGTCAAATTTTTAAAAAATCAGACGTTGAAAGTTTTCTGACTTTGTTGTGGCTGCTTGTCAAGTCAAAAAGTGTGTCGAACTCTGGACAACAGGCATGGGCGCCCGCAGAAAAGTTTTTAGGGGCGGGGGGTTCAAAATATTTTCTAGGGGGGGGGGGCAAAATATTTTCTAAGGGGGAGCCAAAATATTTTCTGGGGGGGGCAAACTATTTTTAGTAATGTTTTAATGTAATTTTAATTTACTGTAGCGTATTTGTATGGTGAACGAACGGACAGGACACTGTAGTAATGAAGGGCATACTGTAGCAACAAATTTTTTATTAACACAATATATGTATATAACAAAAAATATTACAACATAAATGTAAAATAAAATGTATTCTTTAAACAAGAACTGGAGTCGTCTGTTATCGCTACCAAGCATATCTACAATTTTGTCCGTAAAGTCTTTTTTGTTGCAGTTCACTTTGTCTCTGTGTACGCTTAACATGCACAACCCAGACATACGTTGATCTGACATTGTATTCTAAGCCATGTTTTTACACGACGTAATGTGCTGAACAATCGCTCCACCGTATATGTTGTTGCTGGTAATGTTAGCAAAACTAGTAAGGCCTACCTGACAGCCGGATAAAACTTTGTAAAACTAATTAATATAGAAAATATAAAAATATTTACCCAGTAAAACGAGATCAGCATCAACGTAGTTACTTTCTCTTTATTTTCTCTTTACTTTAATAAATGTTTTGTCTATTTTTGTCTAAAAAAAAAATTTTAATCAATCAATCCAGGGGGGGGGCAAGTGCCCCACCTTGCCCCTACCTGCGGGCGCCCATGACTACAGGTGTATTGAACTCTAGACGACAGATGTATTGATCTCTAGACACCAGGTGTATTCAACTCTAGATAACGGGTGATATTACTCTAGACAACGGGTTATCGAACTCCAGACAAACAGGTGCATCGAACTCTAGACATCAGGTGTATCGAAATCTAAGCAACAGGGTATCGAAATCTGGACAACACGGCAAAAACATAATAGGGCGAGTCACTTTAATGAGCTCAAAATGTGGCGAAGGTTATGTTTGATAATTGTGCTATGATTTTTTTTTTTAAACAGGTAAAATATTTTATACTCTTAAATCATAATTTACAATGAGTGATGCAAAAACTATATTCATATAATTTGTGACGATCGGGGCTAAGTTATCTTCTCTTTAAACTAGGGGTTCATAAAAAAAATAATAATTTTCCAGCTCTGCTCCCTTCCTGATTTAAAATATTCGCCCCCCCCCCCCCACTCGCCGCCCCTAAATTTTCCCCGATGAAAAGTATTATAATAAACTAAATAAATATGAAATCAATTCAGTTGTGGTTATTTTTCTTCTTTTATTAACTTCCTGGCAGCAAAAACAAAACAAAAATTATTATAATAATTACAAAAATATACCAGTACAAATAATAATTAAACAATATTCACTACAAACTCATCTACTGCTGCTAATGAGAATGGACATAAACCTTAACACGTTTTCTGGTACAATCTCCCGCAACCCTGCTTGAGAACCCCTGCTTTAAAACATTTGATAGAAACCCGCAACGTTTCCTGACAATACACATTCCGAATCACAAATTTACTAAGATAAGTTGTTGAAAATAGTAAACAGTGAAACGTGACCAATTGCAAAAGAAAATGTATCTATCACTGTTTAGATTGAATATAGTATACTACTTATAGTACTTGGGTCTCAAAATGAATTCAATTTCCGGATGAGAAAAAATATTTGGATTTTTTTTTAAAATTCAAATGTTTTCTTGGTTTCTATGATTTAGAATCATCATCATCATCATCATCATCATCATCATCATCATCATCATCATCATCATCATCATCATCAACATCATCATCATCATCATCATCATCATCATCATCATCAGGTCCCGTAGTCCTTCGACCGTTGGGGCGCCACAGATGACATGTACACTATTCTTCTCCATTCCTCTCGGTCTTCTGCCCTACACATAACATCGCCTAGTTTTAATCCCGTCCATTCTTTGATATTATCTTCCCATCTTTTTCTTTGTCTTCCTCTTCTTCTCCCTACTCTAGTAGTGCCCTGCAAGATCTCTTTGATTTAGAATAGTCTCAGCATATTTCTTGTTTGTTGATAATGCTCTACTCATGTTGGCGCCTGAATTCGAACGTTGTGTCCTCTTCAGTCTGTGTCCGTGCCACACAATATAATTTATGTTACGTGATATATTACTATAGGTGTCCTGGTGTATCCTTATGCAATCTAGATTGCGATGAACTAGTGACGATCGTTTCAAATATAAAGATAAATTTAAAAGTCGGTGTTAGGTGTCAAACTCATAGTTGACCCGTGTACCGTGCTGCCAACGCAAGGCGGGCAGAGCCACGAAGCGGCCTGCGTCGAAGGATCCTCCCTCGTGCTGTCCTAAGCGATCTGCCAACGCAAGGCGGGCAGGGCCACGAAGAGGCTTGTGTTGAGGATCCTCCCTCGTGCTGTCCTAAGGGGTCCAGTTCCCAGGACGTTTTTCTAGTCAGACCACGAAGGAGCCTGAACTTCGAATAGTTTGGATTGGATAGCCGACCTCCAACGCACGCTGTGACGCGTAGGCGTACATTATTTTAGACGGGTTGCTAGCCACCTCCAACACTTTTGCGCTTGTGACTTACGAAACGTCTGCTATGGAATAATCAGTATGCTTGTCGAAATGGAAATGAAAATATGTCGTATTCCTTAATGAAACATTAGCACCACTTCAACTCAAGTACGTTCCCACAGTGGCTAAAATATTCCTGTGGCACACAGAGCAGACGAAGACTGGCCCCGCACATTCCCGGCAGGTGATGAAGTGTCCGCAAGGGAGGAATGTTACCCCCCTTGGATTGGTCTTACACAGAGTGCATGTTCTTGAAATTTCTAAGAGTTCATTTTCCTTTCTGACGGCGAATAAATATTCGTGGACACGGTCACCCGTTATTCTTTCACTTTCTCGTTGGACATTTTCTTTTACCTCAGCAGCTGGTGGACGAGATGCCGACTTTGTAATTCCGTACGCTCCAGAATTACTTGGCTCTAGCGTGGATACCGATAACTGCACATTTATGTTATCCACGTAATCATTTCCATCGGCTGGGTGTAGTCCGGATGAAGAGTTATCCAGAGAGCTATGCGGACCGGGAGTGAAATTTGAAGGCATTGAAAATGTTTGGCTTTGCGTTCGAAAAGAACTTCTGCTACTTGCGACTAAATCTTGGGTAACTACTCCACGGCGTCCATCATCTGCAACACTTGCAGGGCTCTGTCTCCCAGTCAAGTTCAAGTAACTCGAACGTGAGGTTCTCCTCATTTCAAAAGCGGACATTGTCATTGCTTCTCCATCTCGCTCAACGGGTCTCAGTTCGTTAAGAGAATGCTCTGGCATTAATGTCACCAGACTCTCGCACTCACTATGCAGTGTCTCACTGGAGATTTTCCTACCTTCTTTCACCATCTTATCCACGCAGAAAAATAACAAGCGCAGAGGGTTAGTATCGTTGACTTGACTCACACTCTTGATGACTACCCAGTGTTCTTGATAATACCTTTCTATTGTCATTGCGTCCAGTTCGTTCATCTCACGTAGGAGGTGTTCAAGTGAGTCAGAGTGCACCGTAAGTGGTGTTAGAGACGAGTGCGCCATTTTATTTGCTTGAAATTTTATGGTACACTTTGGTAGTGCTCTACATGAAAAATATAAATAGAAATGGAAATCTCAAATCATCAATAAATGGCAAGTTCGGTTCGTTGATTTCTGTGTATCCTAAAAATGAATTGAGTATCTGTCTCGCAAGTAAGACTAATAAAAAAAAATATTGTATTCTATTTAGCTTTAATGGAAATAAAATTTAAGAATGTAAATCAACAAATTTAAAGGAACAAAATTATGCTTTAAAATATTGTAACTATCTATTAGCCTATGAGTTTCAATAATCATTAAATTGATTAAATATAAATATCACGTTTAGCTTAACTTTTTAAAAGTATTTGTAATATATATAATTACTTGGCCTATATATTTTAAATAAATTCATAATGAAACAAAATTTTAAAAAATTAAGTAAACCTACTTAATGACAAATGGACGCAATTTTAGAGTAAATAAATTAAATGAAAAGTATAAATGAAATGCGGAGATAGTCTTTAAAAAGGCATTTAGTATTAATTTCTTTTTCTTTCATTTTGAAAAAACAATTGTAAGAATAAATGTTTAAACAGCATTCCGTTGTGAGATTTTAAGACATTACCGTATTTACAACTCACATCTGCTGGAATTTGCAACGAAATCCGTTCATCCCATTAACATTTTGCAATGATTTCTTGAAACACGTATATCCTTTTAAATACAGAGATAGTCCATGACCGTATGACATAAGCGCTGATGTTGTTTGGAACCATGTTTATGACTCTGTTGTACTAAGTATAATATTATTACCTTTATTCTTCAGTTACTAGAATTCCCATTTACAACTGCGAGAAACTTGTAGTCTTATCTGTGTCTCCCATTTAAGAAGAAATCAGTCGTCCATTTTCTGTTTTCCGTGAAAACGATGCCAGAATAATTCTAATACATTTTCTAAACACTTTCCATTGTACGAATCTGTTTATATAGGTGGCCAACAACACATTTTCGTGAGAGGATAGTGTGGCATCGTTTTAATGATGTTTTCTCAACCGACTTCAAATGATATAGTTGTATATCAGATAAAATTAATAAAAAGTGTATTTTACTTAAGTAAAAAAGGTGGACTAGCAGTGTAAAGGTATCGTTGACTATTTTTGGTTTGTTTGGTTCATTACAGTGAAATTATTTCCACTCAAAATATTCCCTGTTTAGTATTAAATGACGAGAGCTCGGCTTACATCGTTTTTTTTCCCCACACTATGATCGATTTTGGAATGTGAATGTTTCCGTGCGTATAATGCAAAACACAACACAGCAATAATAAATAAGCGTCGATTATCCTGGCGTTAAAGAAAATCTGGAGGTTTGAAGTCCAAGCAAACCTTTAAGAACGTAGTAACTGCGTGCTGCCACATTTTGACACTGTCGTAATACTGCAAATTTCCGTAGAAGATTAGAAGCACATCTAAGTTTAGTGCCGACCATTTAGAGACCTTTGCTTAATTAGTTTTTGTGTTTGTTTGTTTTTGTTAAAAACTTTTCACGTAAAATCTACAAGACTATATTTGTTTTTGTTACACAATACTATTTTTCCGATACAGAAATGATTTTGTAAGTAATAAATATCGATAGACGATGTAATACATTTGATTGACCGATATGTTTTGTGTCGCGGCCCAGCCGTCCCGATAAATGTGGTCAGGAAAAATTTACCCAAACAGCTATTTTTAGATCGACCCAGATAACAAGCAAAAAGATATCTTTGCACAGAATCTAGGACCAGATAAAGTAAATGTGTTGTATAAGCACGGAATAACTTCCTACGTCCTTGAGATATTTACATTTTTTATATGTAAAGTTGCGAAGGGTTGTCTTTGTTGTTGTTTTGTTTCACGATTGGCATTGCAACGGGGGGATAATCCTTACTGCAGGATTATAACTCTAGCTGAATACTAATTTGTATCAAACACTGCTATACTCCAAAATGATCCTTTCCTGGAAGAAGTTCCAGACCACTGTCTTGACGGGATAAAAATTAAGCCATGCATTTGCGGAATGTTAAAAAAATATATGTTTGTTAAAATTATGAATTGTGTTTTCCATCAAAACATTTTTTTAGCAATATGAAAAATAAAATTTAAAAAATCATGGATTTAGGTGAAGAAAGCTTAAGAAACTTTTATAACTTCCTTGGAAAAACAAATTATACTAATACTAGTTATAGCTCACCAAACATTGGCGACAACGATACTAAAGTTACTTGATAAGACATGAACTCAATGAACGCACATATAAAAACCCACTTTTTGCTACTCCCCCCCCCCCCACCATGATACATAACTGCCTGTTTTTTTTTTAATTTCCCGCCCATGAACTATATTAACATTCTGATGTCCCAACCACTTTTAAACCGAATATTTATTAACATTCTGATGTCCCAACCACTTTTAAACCGAATATTTATTAACATTCTGATGTCCCAACCACTTTTATACCGAATATTTAGTAACATTCTGGTGTCCAAACCACTTTTAAACCGAATGTTTATTAACTTGAAATTAAATTGAGACGAGTTCGTTTTCCGAAAAGAAAACAAAATATTACGCACCAAACGCAGTTGCGTTATAAAAATAATAAAAAATTAAGCGCGGTTATTGGTATTTATAATTTTGCACGCTATTCAGATATGGAAGCAGTCACACCACGAGCAAAATATATAGAAGTGTCAATTAAAAGAAATACATTCCACCACTTTAAATGGGGAATATTAAATGCAAGTTATACGCATTATCCGCACGATGTTACTGCCAAAATTAGATATCAGGCCATGTCCAATATAGCTTTAAAACCGTTGAATTCTAATTACTATCTGTAATACTATGTAAGGAAAAAAATCAATAAAACAACAGACAAACATAAACAACACAGAAACAAATTTAAAAAGACACAACAAACATAAATTTAAAAGCTAATTCCATTTGTGTCATGTATTATTATTGCCACTGTAAAATATATTGCAACAACAGCACATTTATTTTTAGATAAACCAAATCGAGGCTCCGCTTAACTACGAAAGATGAATTTTTTTTTTTTACCATAAAGCTTATATGTGCCTTTGAATTACATGTCTGCATAGTTAATAGGGCCATAAGAAATGTGATTAATAAAGGCGAACTCATAAAGGTCTTATTGAAATGTTGTTGTTTCAACTCCAAAACGAACTTCCAAAATTTCAACTACCTGATGAAGTTACCCCGCAGATGAAACACTAAAATCCGGACGTTTTGGTAATCTAAAAGACTCGTATTTTGTGACCCAGCCATGTAAAGTGCGCATCAGAGAGAGAGAGAGAGATCAAAACATCGTTGTGGAGGTTCAAGTGAAAAATCCGAATAATCCAGTAATGAATCCGGATAATCAAATTCAAAATCTTGTAAATCAAGTTAAAAAATCTGAAAAATCAAGTTAAAAATCTAGAAAATATGTTTTAAAATCTGGAAAATCAAGGTAAATATCTAGAAAATCAAGTTTCAAAATCTGAAAAATCAAGGTATTTGGAAAATATCAAGTTACAATTCTGGAAAACAAGTTTTAAATCTAGAAAATCAAGTTTCATATCTGGAAAATAAAGTTTTAAAAAAAATCTATTAAAAAATCAAGTTACTAATGTAGAAAATCATGTTTAAAATCACGGAAATCAAGTTAAAATCCGGGAAATCAAGTTACAAATCTGGAAAAAATCAAGTTACAAATCTGGAAAAAAATCAAGTTACAAATCTGGGAAATCAAGTACTATTAACACGACGGCTCTTTTTTCCCCACTCAGTACTATTAATTTAAAATACGTGGAGTTGGGGACGTACCGGTTTCGAAGAGGTAGCAGGACACAACAGAAAATATATGAGGATGCCACTTGAAAAACCTGCTAAGTCAGTTATTTAAATCCCTTAACTGCCTGCTATTGCATTGCTCTCGGATGATAAGACATTTTTGGTAACGCATAATTCTGTAAATCAAGACAACATTTATTTTTAGACTTCATAGATAATTCGTTATTTTTTATTTTATTTTGGTACTTAATGGAAAGAATTGACCCATGCTTTGTCATGATACGAGATGTCTTCTTCTGTTTTTAGATATATTTTTTCTCCTCTTCCTGAGCAGTCTTACGAAACACTGTATCTGACGCAGTGCTGTGTGAAAAAGTGGTTGGTTTGGGGGGGGGGGGGGGCGGCATACAACTCAGACGATCTTAACGTAGAAAGATCCTAGCGGGAGGTGACTATTATTGGGCGTTGTTATTGTTAGCGTTCCTCTGTCACGCGGCGAGCTCCATGTGTAACGTCTCAACTCCGGTTAAAAGATTGCTACTTTCGTTATACTACGAGTGTTGTTTCGTTAGACTTTGTTATAAAATGAGCGGCGGTATCTTCTCTAACGACGGGATTTTGTACAAGGGGTCGTTCGCAAATTACGTCACGCTCATGGGGGTCGAGAATTTGTGACACTTTGTGACAGTGGGGTCAGTTTGGGGGGGGGGGGAGGGGGTTCAAAAAGTTTCATAATTTTTAAAACATTAATTTTTGGTCGAATTTGTCTCAGGTATTATAAGTACCCTGAAACTTAGTCGTTCACACCTTCTGGACATAACGAGAAATGACGCAAAAACTGTTGTGGTCATTTTACATTCGGCTTGAGGAGTACTTCGTTCTTTTGCTTTTTGGGTCACAGATTTTTAATAATACAACATCTTAATCCATTATGGGAAAATGTTAAACAATAAAATAAAATCTTAGTTAAAGTTAAAGTTATGAAAAATGTGTGTATGTTTTGAATTTTGTATTTTTAGGTTTGACGTGACACTAAAAAAGGGGAGAGGGGGGTGAGGGGTAAAGAATTTGTAACACTTTGTGACAAGGGGGGGGGTCTGAAAATGTCATTTTTGGCGTGACTTAATTTTGCGACCGACCCCTGACGTAATCTCCATTGCGGGATCCGGTCACCCTTCTTCTTATCAGTGGGTTATTTCTTGACACAAACGGTTGAAGGAAGCAATGCACTCTCACTACGACAAAGGGCAATGCACTCTCACTACGACAAAGGGCAATGCACTCTCACTATGATAAAAGACAATGCACTCTCACTATGACAAAGGGCAATGCACTCTCACTATGATAAAAGACAATGCACTCTCACTACGACAAAGGGCAATGCACTCTCACTATGACAAAGGGCAATGCACTCTCACTATGACAAAGGACAATGCACTCTCACTATGACAAAGGGCAATGCACACTCACTATGACAAAGGGCAATGCACTCTCACTATGACAAAGGGCAATGCACTCTCACTATGAAAAAGGGCAATGCACCCTCACTATGACAAAGGGCAATGCACCCTCACTATGACAAAGGGCAATGCACTCTCACTGCAACAAAGGGCAATGCACCCTCACTACGACAAAGGGCAATGCAACCTCACTACGACAAAGGGCAATGCACCCTCACTACGACAAAGGGCAGAAGATTTCGTTGCATTTGATAGAAAATGAGAAGTTAACTCCAGCCGGGTATTGTCTAGGTCCAGCCGGGTATTGTCTAGGACCAGCCGGGTATTGTCTAGGACCAGCCGGGTATTGTCTATAAAATTTCCGGAACCAGTTTAAAAAAAATTGCACCCGGTTAAGCCTTAGAACAAAACATCTGTATAGATAAATAATTTTATGTTAAAAAGTCACCTGAATTCAGGCTGTGCTCTGAGCGCTACGTTTGTTTGAAGCTGAAATGACGTAAAAGAAATTATAAAGCCAACTCTTTTGATAGTCAAAAACAAATAAATAATTGATTTTAAAAAAAACACCAAAAAACCTTTTTGTAAAATAAATAACTTTCTTGTGCCACTAGCACATTTTATTTCAATTTTTTTTTAATTATTTCACAACTGTATTAAAGACATTGCACAAATACAAAAAATTAATTTTTTTAAAAAAAAAATATGAATCACAAAGCTTTTTAAAAAAAATCAGTGCGAAATGTCCCTGATGCAATGCCACGCGAAAAATAGTGGATGGTGTAGTGGATGCTACTGTTCACAATCTGGATGTCCATGCATATGATTTTAAGATTTTTTCTTTATGACGTGAGATTATGATAGTGACACACATACTCAGTTCCAACACTGAAGAATTATCGCGGTTCTTATCGCTCGCAAGCTTTGAGGTGAAAAAAAAAATTGCAGCGAAAGAAAATAATTTTGAAAAAAATGTATATATATATATTTTTCAACATAAGGCTTGCATTGCAATTTACTTAATAATAATAATATAAGTAGATATTTAGGTTTATTTTACCAAATCATTTGGCTCCCCCCCCCCTTTTTTTTTTTGGCCCATTATTTCTGGCAATGGCTTACCGAAAGCCCGTAACGTCAAATCGAGTATTAACCACGTTTTAAGAGATCATTAATCATTCATTAATCATTCATTAATCATTCATTAATCATTCATTAATCAGTCATTAATCATTCATTAATCATTCATTAATCATTCATTAATAACTCTTTAATCACTCATTAATCTCCCTCTAAATCTTAAAGTAGAATTGAATTTGGTTACAAAGAAGTATACAGCAGGCATGAACCATTCAAAAATATGATAATACAATTCAAAAAAACCTATCATGTATCCAATTTATTATACCAATTATAAAAGTGTTGCACTGAGATTAATTTTTGACATAGGTCAACGGTTCTCAACCTGTGGGTCGCGACCCCTTTGGGGGTCGCACGACCTTTTCCCAGGGGTCGCCTAATACCATCTGAAAACACATATGCTATATAGTTATGAAGTATAACCGAAAATAATTTTGTGGTTGGAGGGTCGCCACAACACGATGAACTGTATGAAAGGGTCGCGGCGATAGAAAGGTTGAGAATCACTGACATAGGTCGTTTATGTCTTATTAATATCCAATGTGTAAGGGATGTTTAAATTTTAAAAAATATATATATGGTCGGTAACAGAGGTTGCCTATGATTTTTTAATGTAATGGCGATAATATTTGCATATTGGAATGAAAAGAGAAAAATAGAAGTGAATCTCATGCGAAATTCATAGTGATACTGATGAAAAACTGCAAAATTTAAAGAAAAGTACAATCATGAATCATGAAGTGAGAAAATTAAGACTGAAAGGAAAAGTAATAAAAAAAAAAGAAATGGGAAAAAAATAAAATTTAAAACAAATAGTTAAGAACAATTAAAAAAACACGAACTTGATCAAGATAAACGAAACGTCAAAATAAACATGATATTTAAATAATTATCAACTTTCTGTGTTATTTGTTGTTTTATTTTTAGATTAAAGGAAAGAGCCTAGCCGTTGCAATCCTAAAATTGTCTTGCATTTTAATTTCTGTCCTTACTCTATATTGCTCTCCATTATTTCCTTTTATTGAGTTATAGGGCATTCCAAATATTAGAGACATTTTAATACAAAACATACTCGGTTCTCTACCTCAGCCGATTATAACATATAACGAGAAAGTTGACGCAAGTCGATACAAATTGTTATTTTTAAGTTGCTAAGCAAGAGATCTTGGCCAAAATCGTTTACATATGTATTGGGTATAATCAACAAATCATCAAATCCAATATAAAATATTGATCAACAAAGGTAGGTCTCCACCGTGGCCAAGATGTTCTTTTTACACACCGAACATACATACAGAGGTCCGGCGCATTCTCTACACGTGAGGAAATGACCGCACGGCAGGAACGTTATCCCTCTTGGATTGACCCTACACATGATGCACATCCGGGTCGTCTCCAGGATTTGGTTTTCTTTCGTCACCGCGAGTAAACAATCTTTGACAAGTGCCGCCTGCGTCGTGTCGCCGTTCCGTGCCTCGTTCGGTCTCGCGTCGCTCTTCGACTTCATGGGTCCAAGGTCCGAAAAACCGATTCCGCTGGCAACGTTTTCAAGCAAACGGCAGTCCAGTTTCGTATCAACAGGACTAGGCGACTCCAACGCCGATAAAAACGAGACGGCGTGTATGTTGTCGACTTGATCTTCGTAAGCCGAAAGACTTCCCAAACCCGCAAAAGACCCGTCAACGACGTCTAGCTCGGCGCCGGGGCTCCGATGCGTCCGAGTGGGTCTCCGAGACGTCACGTGAGTACTCGAAATTTCTGGCAAGCTTGAGAAATGTTCACTGTTCGGTGAGATGTTCGCGGGACTTCTGTTGGAAGACCGATTTCGCCTTTTCGCTTTCTTCCTGTGGTTCGGGGAGTCGTTACCGCCACTCGCTGGCGGGGTCTGGGTAACCGCTGACTGCACACCGGCAGTGGGGTGGTACGCGACTGGTTCACCGCGGCTCGACTCCATCGCGATGAGCTCGCTGATTGTGACGTCCTCTTTCGCATCGTCGTCTCTTTCTAAATACTTGGCGAACGTCACATCGAGGTCCAAACACTCTCTCGTTAAGGATGCGCCGCTGATCACCTTTCCGTCTCTTTCCAGTTTGTCGACGCAGTAAAACATTTGATTGTCGGAGAAGTCGCAGACCTCAAGCGTCGACACGATCGCATTTTTATGTTTCGAAAAAAGCGCTCGTTTTTTGGCTCCGTCAAAAAATATCGAATCATGTCCCGGTTCACTTGATTGACTCGCTTCATTGCTCGACGCCATTGTTCCGGTGTTGGTTTCTATAATAAGAACACCAGCGGTTGTGATTATGTTGTCGTTTTTATGTTCCCATCGTAATATTTCATTGTTCCTGTGTTCGTTTCTATAATAAGAACACCAGCGGTTGTGATTATGTTGTCGTTTTTTTATTCCGTTCTTAATATTTTTTTATCCCTGTATCCAGTGATTTTTCTGAAAAGGAAAAGAAAAAAAAAGTAATTAAGAGTTAGAAAGTTAATTATACCAACCCGAAATAGGTTTTATTTCAATGACAGGGGTGATCAGGATGTTGGCCAATGCAAAGACACGCGCGACAATACTTGGTGACGGCTTTGGTTGTCTCGTCAACTGTATGGGGGGGGGGGGGCGGGGGATTCAACCCTAGGCAATACGAAGCTGAACAAATCAACACAAAGTTAAGAATTCCGGAAAAAAAAAAGGGGGGGGGGAGGAGGGGAGACTCGTTAACCATCCGTCGGATGCCTAAAGATTTCACACACAGCTATACAAACGATGTTCAATAATTTCACACATAACTATACAAAAAATGTTTAATAAATTCACACTTAACTATACAAAAAATGTTTAATAAATTCACACTTAACTATACAAAAAATGTTTAATAAATTCACACTTAACTATACAAAAAATGTTTAATAAATTCACACTTAACTATACAAAAATGTTTAATAATGTCAAACATACTTTAAAAATAATGTTCAATATAATTTCACACATAACTATACAAACAATTATCAATAATTTCATAGATAACTATCCAAACAATGCTTATTGTAAAGAAAGTACACATTGAAAACACTCGTGAATATTGACACGGGGAAAAGAAATTAAGTTGATGCCAACGTTTCCCAACCTGGTGTGCCTGTCTCCTACGGAGTTGCCAGGTGGCATTTTTTGGGACGTAACTAGGGGTGTTTATAGGAACAAAGGAATTCTTGACTTTTTATACATAATCTAAACATTTATTTATGGTTTGAACAGCATTATACACATGTGTATTTAAAATAATAAATAAGAATTGTATTTTCTGAGTTGCACACTTATTGTAATTTAAAAAAAATAATTTTAAAAAATATATATATGAGGAATATTTTTTTTTTCAATTTAAAATTCATTGTTACTTTGTAGGAGGTGCGAGACATAGCGAAACAACTCGTAGGAGTGCAGAATATGTAACGATTCGGGAAAGCCCGTTTAACATGACGAATGATGCGACAGAAAAATTTCAAACTTCAACTAGATTATGAGTTTGGAAGAGAAGGTATCACTGCCTCAAGCAATGATGTCATCCTGACCCGTGTCGCTACAGCCCATGTAGCGCCTTGGCCTGTTTCATCACATCCTTTCATTCGGACATCATCCTCAGTGGCGCTACAGCCCATTATGATAAACCCATGTGTTACGTGCTGTTATCAATATGGAGAAATTAAATCTCTTATTTAAGTGTATGGCTCGTTCTAAAATAGTACACAACAAAAGACGATACCAAATTATGATAAATACAATAACAAAGAATGCGATACTCAAACCAGGGCTAATTACAATTGATAAGTTTTAATGTGTTAATTATAATAAATTAAAAAATCAAAAGAAATATAATTAAAACTTTTGACTTACAGTATATTGTTTGGCTTATACCGGTATGATGCTAATAAAAAACAATGTGCAAAATCTACACACACATAGTAAACAAGGCGCTGTCTCGTAGCCTAAATGACCCACGTGATTGCATCTCGTGATAAATGATCTGCCTCTCTCTCTCATTCAATCTATCGGCCTTTTTATAGTCGTTTTCTACTGATGTCTCTCGAAAATCCTTACGCATTGTACTCCAATTTTCTACCATGTTCGAAAACGAACAGACTATTAGATTTGTCAACTGTAACCAATGTCACAGGGAGACTATTTTTAGCTACAACCCCTTTAATAATAGCGCAGGACAGCCTAATTGGGTCAAACAAAGTTCACAGCACGTGGAAAGAATGAAGCAGACAGGTCGCTTACATAACACTATGACTTTCCTCTTCCATGAGCGTATCCCCAGCTGGTGACGAGCTCAAGGACTGTACAAGCTTATAAAACAAGTAACGTGATATTGCAATGGTATTTTTAGTGTTTTGTGGCCAGTTTATTGTCATGTCCTTTCCTTTCATTTGTCTAAAACATCGGCCAGTTCCTATTTCATTTTCACAAAGTCTTGGGAAAACCCCCAACTGCCTGTGATATACGTAAGCTTTATGCTAGTGCTTCTAAAGCCGGGGTACCGCGCCCCCTAGGATTGCGTCAGTGAGTGCGGGGAGACCCAGGAAATCAGGGTCCAGGATTATTTTCCGTTCTATTGGCATCTTTTCATCGTTATATTTTTTAATCGAGTCAGAGTGCGTGAAATGCCTTTAATCACAAGTGGGTGCGGGAAATGTCTTGAAATCCCAAGTGGGTGCGGGAAATATCTTTAATCACAGTTTGTGCGGGAAATGTTTTGAAATCAAGTGTGGGTATGGCGCTGGATAAAAGCTCATGAACTCCCATTTATGCTTTACAAGAAACCTCTTCTATCTCTTAATCTATCTTTTATTCTATCTTTTATTCTATCTTTTATTCTTTTTTTTTCTATCTTTCATTCTATCGTTTATTCTATCTTTTATTCTATCTTTTATTCTATCTATTATTCTATATTTTAATTTATCTTTTATTCTATCTTTTATTCTATCGTTTATTCTATCTTTTATTCTATCTTTTATTCTATATTTTATTCTATATTTTATTCTATATTTTGTTCTATATTTTGTTATATCTTTTGTTCTATCTTTTATTCTATCTTTTATTCTATCTTTTATTCTAAATTTTATTCTATCTTTTATTCTATCTGTCATTCTATATTTTTCTCTATCTTTTGTTCTATCTTTTATTCTTTTTTCTTTTATTCTAGCTTTTATTCTATCTTTTTTCTATATTTTGCTCTATCTTTTATTCTATATTTTATTTTATCTATTGTCCTATCTTTTATTCTATCTTTTATTCTATATTTTATTCTATATTTTATTATATCTTTTATTCTATCTTTTATTCTATATTTTGCTCTATCTTTTGTTCTTTATTTTGTTCTATCTTTTGTTCTATCTTTTATTCTATATTTTATAATATCTTTTATTCTATCTTTTATTCTATCTGTTTTTTTATTTTTTATTATATATTTTATTTTATCTTTTCTATCTTTTATTCTAACTTTTATTCTATCTTTTATTCTATCTTTTATTCTATATTTTATTCTATCTTTTATTCTATATTTTATTCTATCTTTTATTCTATATTTTTCTCTATCTTTTGTTCTATCTCTTATTCTTCTATCTTTTATTCTATCTTTTATTCTATCTTTGTTCTATCTTTTATTCTATCTTTTATTCTCTCTTTTATTCTATCTTTTATTCTATCTTTTATTCTATCTTTTATTCTATCTTTTATTCCATCTTTTATTCTATCTTTTATTCTATCTTTTATTCTATCTTTTATTCTATCTTTTATTCTATCTTTTATTCTATCTTTTATTCTATCTTTTATTCCATCTTTTATTCTATCTTTTATTCGCTTAAAGAAAAACGTTTATAAAATTTTTAAAAATCTAAAGCAGATGGTAATATAATTTATCATTTTTTTTAAAAAAATTTTTTTAATTTTTAATTACCAAAACAAAAATTGTGTCCCTTAGCAATAATTAATGTTTTTTGTCTTGATAAACTAAGAGATATAAATAAAGAAATCACATTCAACATAAATAAACATCTTAACTTATTGTTAGCTAAATTGATTCTGATTATTTTCAAAAAAAGTATCAATCAAATGGTAATTGTTTACATGTAATGGTAATGAATAGCTAAGCGTAGCATGGTATCAAAATATCGGTCAATTCTCGCACTCGATTTCTATTGAACACTTTGACAGGGTTAATGGCCTGAAATTAGACGAGAACGAAAACAAAATTGTGTGTGGGGGGGGGGGGGGGTGGGGGGAGTTCATACAATAGCACAGGAAACATGAAAAACACCAGCATGATTGTATACTAAACACAAACACAAACTATTATTTTTTAAAACCCACAACATCCGGTCCTAACATCTATAAAAAAAAAAAAATAATAATAAATTATTTATTAAATGGCCTACAATCTCAAATAATTAGGAAAAAATAAATTCAGCAATGCACAAAATGGAATGGAACAAAATCAACTGCACCATTACAGTTCAAAAAGAGAGACTTTGTTTATACAAAATGGCTGCACCTATTGGTACACGTGTACCAGAATTGAGAGGTTGGGATTAAAAAACGATTTAAAATAGTTTTTGTTGTGTTTGTAAGACATAATTTGGTATCAAATGAAAAATAATTGGATGGACTATACGTTTGTAAACTTAATTCTTCATCTTAACTAAAATAAACTGCTACAAATGACATCCGAATGCATTAGTCAAAATGGACCCGGACACGCAGCGCCCCCTTTCGGACCCGGGACACATTAGACTCAATGCTATTCGGATGTCATTTGTGGTAGTTTATTTTAGTTAAAATGAAGAATCTAGATTTCAAACGTATAGTAAATTCAATTATCTTTCATTTGATACCTCATTTTGTCTTACCAAACCCAACAATAATATTTTAAATCGTTTTTTAATCCCAACTTTTAAAAAAAACAGAAAATATTTGTCTTTAAAGAAAGCCACATAGAATTATAATTCATCTGACAATATCTGGCCTTAGATCTAAATGAATTAATAAAAATAAAAAAATGTTTTCCAAACAAAAAAAAAAAGTTATTAACGAATAACCCGGTAATAATGGTTTATAAATTATAGTACGGTATGGAGTAAAAATTAATTTAATTTAAAGGCATGATGTGGTAGTATAACATGCAAATCTGATTTCATTTGTTCATGAACAAATTATTAAAATGAATTGGAATAACAGAAATGTTTATTGAGCAACAACGACAAAAATAATTAAAAATAATATTAAAAAGGTAAAAAAAAATATCATTTTATAAAATGTATAACGGATGAGTGATAATTATAATAATCCGTAATTTTTACAATTACTTGCTTTTCAATATACTGAACTGGTTTTTGCTGTTTTCAGTTGAAAATCAGCTGTTTGTATCCATAGTTTTCCTTAATAAAAATAGAAAATAGAGAAGAAATGGAATGAAATGACTTTTATATATCTTAGACTTTGAATGAAATGAGTAATATATCGGTAGAACACGCATATGTATATTTTAAAAAAACGGAAATTTCCGATTTTTTAACGTAAGCTTTTTGATAGTGATGCCAAACTTTGCTTGATCACCCCCAGTTCTAACGAGATATTGTTTAATTTGTTACTTAACTAAAAAGTTATATATATTTATTTATTTTGGAACTACAATTTCGTAATGGAACTACTGATTTCTTCCACCACAAGGATGTGATAAGAGTGAACAGTGTTGTCACAACTGTCGTGTTGTAGTCTACACCACTAAAACGCCTAAAAAGTGAAACGCCATCTTTTCTAATTTATTTACAACGGAGGTGTTAAAGAATTATGTGAAACAGCAAGATTGCTGTAGTTTAACTTATATGATAAATTAATTGTCATTACAAAACGTTTCAATGTTATAAAATGTATGCTGTATTACCTGAAATTAGTTAAGTTTTGCTGTCTCATTACACCACACCGGCTGCGAGTAATATAAAAAGGAACGTAATCTGGGGAATTCCCGTTTATTCAACTGTTCCTATATCACGTCTCAGTACAACTTCCAATCACACGAATGAGGAGTGACAACTCATCAGTAGTACAGTATGGTAGCCATCGGAGTGTTTGTTCAATAAATCGAACTCAAATTAACACACAGGTCTATAACAATGGAAATAAGGAGGAAGATTCCGATTTATTTTAATATCAATTAGGTTTTTTGCTTGTCTGTTCCAATGCAATATTTACGTGAAGCCAGCGGCGCTACATAAGACTAAATAATTTAGGAAATTAGTTTGTCATGTCTCAAAATAAAAACTGGCACGGGTAAACCAGAGGCGGTAATACACAATATAACAGGATGTGGGCCGAATGCACGAAATCCCCTGATCGTCTTTATATTTCTAATTTAATAGTTTTACTATGTCGGTTAAATAAAAAGGGTGCACTTATTGTATCGGGCACATGTTTGAAGTGTTTCGTGGATCTCACATTAAGAGTAGATGCAACGCCTTAATTTACAAGAGGAATCTGACATTACGTTATAGCGGGGTTTTGAACAATTACATAGGGACAGCGTAGGGAATTTTTTTTTTAGCACGAAGATTTTTGATTTTGTAAAAATAAAAATGACGATTTTAAATCAGGTATGCGTTGGGCGTAGGGATGGTTGGTGTTTGGGGATCGGTGCGCCCCAGGTGAAACATATTTTGACATTGAGGGCGGCATTTTCGACCAACTGCATCGTTTTTTTCTTTGTTTTTATTTCGTGGCAGGGGGGCTGCAACTTAGCTACGCCACTGCTCTTGTTAGTGAACTGTGTGGTTTTTAAGCTGGTCTTAATTTATTAGAATTGTCGTTGTGTCGTATGATAACATTCATTTTTTTATTACTTCTATTTCCAAGTACTTTGAAAAGAAAAAAAAATTCTTTTATTTTTTTTGCCTGAAAGATCATTTGAAATTTCAGAAGTCATGCCCCTGGCCGCATTATAGCGAGGCGCGTTATGTCGGGGTATCAGCAGTATGTGGAATTATGTTGTTGTTTAAATTATTGTCTTTTTCATATGCTGATCTTTGGACTATGCATTACCAAAATTAGTTTACGTTGCACTACCTACCGATTTTTGTTATTTGTGTGTGTGTGTGTGTGTGATGCCAACTGACTGGCCGACCAGGGCGAGTTGGGTAAGGACAGGTAAACGAGCGGGGCGGGAGGGGTGGGGGGTCGTCCTGGGAGGTAAGTATGTTAAATTCAGGGGCTATACTAGGAGTTGGTGCAGGTATAAAAACTCGGGGTTTCTACTGGGAGGTGGGGGCCAGATAGACTAGGGGGTTATACTTGGAGTTGGGGTGAGGTATAAACTAGGGGGTTTTGTACGGGGCAGGTAAACGTGGGGGTGTGATGGATTGTTGGGTGGGGGTGGTGAGTAAATTGTAATTTTTACTGGAAGGGTGGTGGTGGGGGGCAGATTAACTTTGGGGGGTTGCACTGTTATTTAAAAAAAGCAAAATCGACTTTCAGCAACGACATTACGATTTTTGTCCAATAAAAAAAAATTCTTGGGTTGTTTTTTTTTTTGGGGGGGGGGGGGGGCAGGGGAAAAGTGGGGGGGTAGCGGGGGGGGGGGGGTCCCGCACAAACAAAGACTAAAAACATCTAATAGATTATACACCACCTTTTTTTAAAAAATATATATTGTTGTAAAACTTTGAGATATATTGAATGGAATTTTTTTGGTTAAGATTTTATTTGTGAAGCTAGCTACGTAGGCATTCAAAGTAAGGTTCTTTTCTGGTTTGATTTGTTACATGCGGATTCAAAGTAAGGTTCTTTTCTGGTTTGATTTGTTACATACACAGTCAAAGTAAGGTTCTTTTCTGGTTTGATTTGTTACAAACGCAGTCAAAGTAAGGATCTTTTCTGGTTTGATTTGTTACATGCGGATTCAAAGTAAGGTTCTTTTCTGGTTTGATTTGTTACATACACAGTCAAAGTAAGGTTCTTTTCTGGTTTGATTTGTTACACACGAAGTCAAAGTAAGGATCTTTTCTGGTTTGATTTGTTACATGCGGATTCAAAGTAAGGATCTTTTCTGGTTTGATTTGTTACATGCTCAGTCAAAGTAAGGATCTTTTATGGTTTGATTTGTTACATGCGGATTCAAAGTAAGGATCTTTTCTGGTTTGATTTGTTACATGCTCAGTCAAAGTAATGATCTTTTCTGGTTTGATTTGTTACATGCGGATTCAAAGTAAGGATCTTTTCTGGTTTGATTTGTTACACACGCAGTCAAAGTAAGGTTCTTTTCTGGTTTGATTTGTTACATACGCAGTCAAAGTAAGGATCTTTTCTGGTTTGATTTGTTACATACGCAGTCAAAGTAAGGATCTTTTCTGGTTTGATTTGTTACATGCTCAGTCAAAGTAATGATCTTTTCTGGTTTGATTTGTTATACACGCAGTCAAAGTAAGGTTCTTTTCTGGTTTGATTTGTTACATGCTCAGTCAAAGTAAGGATCTTTTCTGGTTTGATTTGTTACATACGCAGTCAAAGTAAGGTTCTTTTCGGGTTTGATTTGTTACATGCGCAGTAAAAGTAAGGATCTTTTCTGGTTTGATTTGTTACATACGCAGTCAAAGTAAGGATCTTTTCTGGTTTGATTTGTTACATACGCAGTCAAAGTAAGGATCTTTTCTGGTTTGATTTGTTACATACGCAGTCAAAGTAAGGTTCTTTTCTGGTTAGATTTGTTACATGCGGATTCAAAGTAAGGATCTTTTCTGGTTTGATTTGTTACATGCTCAGTCAAAGTAAGGATCTTTTCTGGTTTGATTTGTTACATACGTAGTCAAAGTAAGGTTCTTTTCTGGTTTGATTTGTTACATACGTAGTCAAAGTAAGGATCTTTTCTGGTTTGATTTGTTACATACGCAGTCAAAGTAAGGATCTTTTCTGGTTTGATTTGTTACATGCGCAGTCAAAGTAAGGTTCTTTTCTGGTTAGATTTGTTACATGCGCAGTCAAAGTAAGGATCATTTCTGGTTTGATTTGTTACATACGCAGTCAAAGTAAGGATCTTTTCTGGTTTGATTTGTTACATACGCAGTCAAAGTAAGGTTCTTTTCTGGTTAGATTTGTTACATGCGGATTCAAAGTAAGGATCTTTTCTGGTTTGATTTGTTACATGCGCAGTCAAAGTAAGGATCTTTCTGGTTTGATTTGTTACATGAAAATGTCAAAGTAAGGATCTTTTCTGGTTTGATTTGTTACATGTGCAGTCAAAGTAATGATCTTTTCTGGTTTGATTTGTTACATGCTCAGTCAAAGTAAGATGCTTTTCTGATTCAATTTGTTCCCTACCTTATTCTGATTTATAAATGTATTATTTTTATGCGCGTGGGTTGCTGTCTAGAATTAATTTACAGATAAATAATATAAACTTTATTGGGCGGTTAGAAAGATATAAATCTGAAAAAATCCTTTTTTACAAAATAAAAATTTAAAAAAAGGATTATAATTTTTTTTTTTTATTAATTATTTATTAATTTTTTTTTTGGGCGGGGGGAAGGTTACGAGATTATACTAATATACCCTTACTTTAAAATAAAACGTTTGGGACAGGCTATTTTGTGGGGAGAGGGTGCCAGGTCCCACCCCCGCCACGTCTCCGATCCATCTTATATGACTTAACCTTCACACATACGTTCTAAACCTGACTTCCGTTAGGTGTCAGCCATCTTGTTAATCTCACACCAAAATTCTTTGATGGGGGAAACTCCCGTTATTGAAGGGGTCTGTCATTTCCCTGTCAACTAAATATCTTTACAATCATAAGTGTGTCTGTCCATGTGTCTCTGATGTCGAATGCTTCTCAGCTGAAAACAATTTTCTATTGCCCCACCTCAATTTTCTCTACCCACTGTATATGTGATATTGCTTCAACTTGAATGCAGTACTCCCCCGTATTTCACTTGATACTAACCGTTAGTGTCAATTGATTGCTAGCAATATTGTAAAACTGATTTCTTTCGCCTTTAAAAAAATAATAATAATATCAGAACATTCTGTGAGCTGCTTCTTTTCTAGTTCGGCAAGATCAATGACACCCACTATAAGCTCTAACAGAAGCCAATAGAACTCATCGAAACTAAAAACCAATTTTAAATTGAAATCTGAGACACATTTTGAAAAGCTTACAATTTTTCTCTCTTGTATTTCATCAAATTTAAGCGATCAAATATGTAGAAATATTACTGAAACTAAATAATTTAGAAGTTGAAAGGCAGGTCAATGTTCCATCTTGAGGATTTTATGAGAGAAAATAACGCAACAATTTCCTATAAGCTCAATTATAGATTGCTGTTATGGCGGAGATAACATATGTTGCTTTTCTTAAGCACACCAGTAAGTTAAATTATCAGGTGTATAAACGTTTAGTTTTTTTTTTTTTTAAATATTTGTACAGACTTTCTTTCACTTGCATTTCTATCTTGTTTGGAGTAATTGTTGTCGTTGAGTCACGACACTCTATCGCTTGGTAGATCGTCTCGCTGCATCTGAGTTGTGCCGACAACGCGCCAACTTTGTTAAGGGAACGGCTGTAGGAGCTGTACGATTTTGGGGAATTTTTTTCTTTAAAGTAAATAATACTTCTTTTGTCGCTAAGATAAAGATTAAAATTTTAGTTACTAAAAAGAAGCAAATAAAAATATACACAATTGTAATGCATCTTAATAAAATTTACATTTACATTTTTTTTGTTTACTTTTTTACTGCGCTTGAAATCTTTTTTGATAGAAAGTCTTTAAAATAAATAAAATATTACCATATAAATAAAATATTTCCATATAAATAAAATATTACCATATAATATAAGTAAGCAAGCAAGCGCCTTCGTTTTTCCCAAATGTAAAAATAGGACCTAATCCATAACAGCGTGTAACAGCATGATGCTCATCACATGACCAAGTCAGATACCTGGGTAACATTTGGAATTGCCGATAACTTTTATGTTATCCTTGATGCTAAAGGCAGCGGTCCTCAATTTTAGGACACATGCTGCCATCAGTACCTGTAATTATTTATATGTATCCGTGCTTGTGTGTGATAAAATTAGATTACGTTCGACCACCTTGTGGTAAAATGTTGTCACCCACTGCGTGATATTGCATATTATGTCTAAGCGTGGATATATATAACATTGCATAATGCAGCTTTACGTAAGGCTGGGTTAGATTTAAATACATTTTTTTGGGACTTCCATTTTTTGACATTGGGTTATTCGGTTCTTGAGAATGGGATGCTTACGTAAAGTGATAAAAAAATCATGTTATTTGAAGCAACGATAGGTCATTCAATTAGTTATACGTCATTTAAATTAGCAATAGGTACCGCAATTTAAAAAAAAAATAATTATACGTATTTTTCCATTATTAATTACATGTCATTTGAACATGTAAGCGTTCCATTTAATATCTTATTTGATTTAACATAGTTTTGAACGCCGGACGCATTTCACTTTCTAGCCGTCTAAGAATTTCGTAAATCAGAGCATTCAGTCAATACAAATATACGCACAACTTTTAAAACCTAAGCTCTGACTTCGGCTCGCGTCACAGATTTAAGGTAATTTAAAAAAATATATATATTAATTTAGGAAAAAGTAAAACACAGAAACAAAATCTGGTTTAAAAAGCGCGTTTTTTTTTTAAATCCCTTCCAAAAGCAACCATTTACGTTTTCAAGAAACTATGTGAAACTATGTTATGCATAGTTAAATTAAAACACAATGTAATAACCCACTGATACAAAAAAAATACATTCTACATCATTAAGGTTAGGTTGTTGTTTTTTTATTTGTCAGAGGAAAGTTACGATGCACCTGTATACCATGTAGCAAACTGTGCACATATCTATTTGTTTTCCTTTCGGGCTCAGACATTTTTTCTTTCAAGTATTTAAATGTCAATTTCACTTTGTTGAATGAATTTTACAACGAAAATAGTTATGCTGAAGCCATTTCCGGTGCTTTGAATTGGAAAAATTCATTCCCGAGGGGGAGGGGTGGGGGCTTTAAATTTGTACTCTTCATAATGGTTGGTGACTTGATACTTTTTGTTAAAAAAAATTGTACCCGGTATAAAAAAAACAGGGACATTTTGTTTTCCCATAACAACTTATAGTTTTGACAAACTTGCTAACAAAAAATAGTGTCGCGATTAGGGATAAAATGATGTTTCCAAAACATTCAAGTTTATTAAAATTTATGTTATAAAATGGTAGAACGAATGGAATTATTTTGAAACATTTTTTCTAATGCAGCCAGTAATTATTTTTTACAGAATCAAAAACATTACATTAAGAACAACCCCAGCAACAAAAAATCAATCAATAAATTTTTTAAAATCTTGGTTTTTTTTAATGTTAAAAATACCACTTACTGCCTGAAGAATTGAAAATGTATTTAAAAATATTGATTCATATGACTCTTTCGTCGTTTATAAAATTTTAACCATAAACAAAATTATTTATGTCAAGTGTCAGAATGCAACATTTTAATTTCTGGTAATGTCCATTTTGTTCACAGAAACGGGAAAACTACTTTCCGTTCGTTACTGTGACGTCAAAAGCTGTTAATCTAAATGTCACGCAGTCGCAGTGCAAACAATTATTTCCTGAAATAGAAGGTTAAAGCCATAGAAGAAATATTTCCTTGTGCCCGCTATTACCTGGCCCTTTATGGATGTAAAGGTGAACATTTGGACACGAGAGACGCAGAGACAAATATTTAGATTTATTTTTGTGATTTAAACTTTAGTCACACAGTGCGGTAGACCAACATGGGGTGCGCCCCGACAGAACCATTCCTTAAGTATTTCCTCTAAGCCTCCTTATACCAGATCATACAAAATCACCTGCGTAGTAATATTTATAATATTAAAGTCAAGTCATAAACTTGTAAATTTTAAATTAAAAAAGTGTCTAAATTCAAGTCTTAAAATGTGCAATATGATATCTAGACGTTTGTCAATTGAATTTTGTAGATTCAAGTCCTTTAAGTTTATAATTTCAAGTCCTAAAGTTTATAAATTAATGTCCTAACGTGTATAAATTCAATTCCTAAATATTATAAATTCAATATTAAATTTTCTAAATTCAAGTCCGAAAAAGTTTGTAAATTGAAGTCCTAAAGCTATAAATTTAAGTAATAAAGTTTTTAAATTCAAGATCTAACATTTTAAATTCTATTCCAAAAGTTTGTAAACTCAAGTAAGTAAAGTTTGTATATTCAAGTTTTAAAAGGTTTATGATCAAGTCTAAGAGTCTGAAAATTTAAGTCTAAAATTTTGTAAATTGAATTTTGTAAATTCAAGTTTTAAATTTGTGTAAATTCAATTTTTAAATTTTGTAAATTCAAGTCCAAAAGTTTATGAATTCAATTCCTAAGTTTTTAAATTAATTTTTAAATTTTGTAAATATAAGGTATAACAAAACGTACATTTTGAAATTATATAAATTAAAGTAATAATGTTTTAAATTAAAGTCTAAAAGTTTGTCAATGCAAGTCCTAAGGTTTATAAATTTAATTCCTTAAGTGTATCAACTCAAGTCTTAAAGTTTATAAATTCAAGTACTAAAGATTTAAATTAATTGAAGAATAAAAGTTAAATAGGGCATAACAAATAATATAATTTTAGGTTAGAGATTTACGAAATGTTGGTAACAAAGTTATGCAGTTTTTAAAAAAAAATAACAATAAACTTAACATTTAAAATTGTATTTCCTGATTATCAAAGTTGGACACTTGTCTATCACTTAATCAATATCATCATCATTCCCTATAAGATTTTCGATTGATAAAATCTCAAGACCAGGAATTTTTTACTTTAAAAGCAGAGAGCAAATGTTACTCTAAAAGATTCAGTTTTTAAAAATCTCCTCTGATCTGAATCGACACAATAACAGAAAGTGGAAATAATTTTAGACAGGATTTGAAGAGGTTCTAAGAAGTCCCATTCAAGTAAAAAAAAATATTTTTAATCCAAAAGTGTTGTAAATTCTTTACCACCCCAAAACGACAAAACGTGACAGGATGACACTCCTCAAAACACGAAGACTCTTGGGGGCTTCCTAAACAGTATCATTTAATACTTCAGTGGGGCCGAACCTACAAAAGTATAAATGAAAATAGAAAAGGTTTCGCACCACAGCACAATCTTCTACACTACACTATACCTTACGTGAAAGGTTGACATATTCTGTATTTGTGTCACTGCAAGGGACAGTTGCACCCGAGTAAATCCTTTACTTTATGTTGGGGCCCTTCTATGTCCATATGTTGGTGCCCTTCTATGTCCATATGTCGGTGACCTTATATTTCCATATGTTGGTGCCTATACTTGTCCATATGGTGGTGTTCGCACATGTATGATTTTTAGTGCCCATGAATGTATATGAGTTTGACGGAGTGGCTGTTTGGCCAAGTGCGTCAATTGACTCCGTCAACGCGAAGAAAATAAAAACAAAACGCGACGTGCTCGGGGGGGGGGGGTTTGGGGAGGGGTGTGCTCATCTAAGCGAAAGGAAACTCCGATAGCAAACCTCAGCTGCCCTGTGGCTATACGCCCCATGGTTAAAGACTTCAAGATACAAAACCACAAGAAAACATCAGGAGACGGTGTCAGTCCTAATTCCAGAGACTCCTGTGACGCATCTGACGTGAAGATGCCAATCGATTCGGGTACTCCTTGTGTTTACTATTAAACCATTTATTATTAAAGATATATCAATGCAAAAAAAAAAACGAATTCAATTTCAGCACAATATCATCTCCCAAAAGGTTTTTTAAAAAAAATGAAATCCCGAGTATTGGAGTTGGAACTGCTAGATGCTAATAAAATTTTAGGAAATGTAATTTTAACTCAGTGACGCAACATTTGGGGAAATCCCTCTGCAACCGCTTGACAATTTCTTTTTTAAAAAAACAGCAACAAAAACACGACTCTAACAATAAGCCCCTCCCAGAAACATAATGATAAAGTGCAAGACAAGGACATCCTTGTCGTAAGACTTGTTATTACCCCAGCGTCTATTTATTTTCCATTATTTACGTCAACAAATTTTAAGCAATTTTTTGACCACCTACCCCCCACCCCCCCCCCACCCGCCATTTTCTTGTCAACAAATGTCAAACTGTAAATGACCCCTTAAGTTATTATGTCAACATTTTTTACCCCCCCCCCCCCCAAACCCAGAAAAATGAATTATTGTATAAATAAATATATAAATACATTTTACTTTGTGCTGATCTATTTAAATAACACCAAATTGTAGGTAAAACATTGTATTGCATTTTAGCTTGTTAATCAAGTTAAAAAGTTTTTACACTTAAATTTTATAATGCAGAATCAATGAAAAGGTGGTTAAACACTAAATTGTTTTGTTTTATGGAAGCATAAATATGATCATTGTCAGTATAGCTGACTATTGTAGAATAGTTTCTAGCTGCTATCATCTTCCCAGGGAGTAGCCAGGTGTTGCTCTATCGTAATTATGGGCATAGTAGATGATTTATCATTTTCATATTGCGGAACTGATATACCAGACACATTAACATCGTCCTCATCTAACCATTCAGCACTTAAAATTGAAAAATTGTCGGTGTGAGCAATAATTGCCATAAGCTCTCTCTCTCTGTCTCCTGGCAGCTACTCGCATTCATTTCTTGTGCCTTGTCGGTGCTGTTGAACATTGCCAGTTCAGCATGACTTGTGCTGCAAAAAAGATGTTACAGATTTTGCAAATCCGTTCAAGCAGCGATGTTATTATTGTTAGTCGCTTTACTTTCCCCTAATTCTCAAAATATCGTATTTTTTTTTCTATCAATATCATTTAACTTGACTGCACATGACACTTGGACCTTGTTCCATACCTGCAACACGATCGCAAACATACCGCCCTAGACATTTGCGACAAACAGAATGTACAGGCTAATAGAGGCCATCTTTTGACTTCTCTTGCGCCAACAAAGTGTGCTAACATTCTGAGCAGCCATCAGCAGTGCATAGACCGACACACATAATATAAATCTTAAACTGTTAAAGCCTAAACATTATATAACTAGTTAAATTTACACTCATTAAATTTGTTATAATAATGTAATGGCCAGTCAATTTTTAAGATTAAAATTTTAATAGAGAAAACATGATTGTTGACGCTAACTAATCTAACACCCCCCTCCCATTAGTCAACAATTGTCGAGCATTTCCAACCCCCCCCCCCCCTATTTTGTTGATATAAATAATGGACGACCCTTAAGGTATCTGACGTCTTGAGACTAAAACAATTAAAAAAAACGAAAGACAAACATTAAACAGCTCAAATCAGACCAGAATTAGTCCCGAAATTGATACAAACGCAGTCGTGGCTGTTAAATATTTACTACCACGGGACAGGGAAAATAAAATGCATCTTCATGCTAAATTAAAATTTGATTAGTGTTCCATGTTCTTCATTTCTTATTCATCGTTAAAAAAAAATACAACAACCTTCAAGCAGCGTTTTTAGAGGCATTTATACCTGGTTCTTTTGCTATTGAATTCTTTATTGAAGACAACTATACTTTTATAACTCACTGATTGACACCAGGTCGTCAGCAGTCGGAACGTTTTCGGACAGTTCCTACAACTGTGAAACAACCGTTGAGCCCATAACGACATATGGAATTACATAAAAATTAATAAATAATAATTAAATCCCAATTTGTTAGAGAGCGGTAATATTTTAATATTGTTTTCAACCAGTGCAAAATATGGGGGGGGGGGGGTTTGGGGTGAATTAAATAGCTTACGTACGCTAAAGATAGCATACAATAATCTAAAGTTATAAATTCTTATGCGAAACGTACGATAATGTTCACATCTCTTTGCCAGGCCGTGTCAAGCCGAAGCTGTAGCTCGCGGCGGTGCCTCAATTTAGGCTCCAACTTTCACCCAAAAATTTCATTTTCTTATATGAAATCTGGCTACACCACCCCCCCCCCCCCCCAAACCCCTTTTTTCACAAGTCCGTGTTTTTTTTTTACTCAAACCAAAGGCATGGTAACAGTTAGCAGGCAGTGTCAACAATATTTTTTTTCTTTCTCTAAAAAAAAATTAGATTGAGATTAATAAGCCTCGTTTCTGAGCCATTCTATTTTTAGACTTAAGAATTTAGAACTGAATGATGTGGTTTTTTTTGTTGTTTTTTTTATTTTTAAATTTCACATAAGCACAAACAAACTTACTTATGTATCATATTGTAATGCCTAGACGGTTAGTTTCGCCAAGCAGTGCATGCTATGTGCTATGATAACAGTCGTCTTGTGTTTACAAAGGAAATGGCGGAAACACCCCCAAACGAGCGAAAACGTTTGGCAAACACGAGGACCAATCAAAACGCTTGAATTTAATTTCGATATGTATATGGACACCGGAGCTCCCGGAAATGAGCAGTGAAGCGGCGAGGCGTCATATTTCGTTTTTTTTTTTTTTTTTTTTTTAAATTTTCATAGAACGGACAATTTTTCAACAAATTACAATCGGGAGATTGCTCGAAACAGAAAACATAATTATTAAAATCCTGTTGTTCCAAAGAAGCTAAGTGTCCTATTTTTTCTTCCAAAAATTAATTATGGTTACTGTGTTAATTGCATCTAAATTTGACATAAAGGGTAAAGGGCTCATCCATATAATATTATATACTACGTAAGCACTGTGTGTGTGTGGGAGGAGGTTGATTTTGCGTACGGCCATTAAAAAAGAGTTAATGTACTACTCTCTGAGTAACCCTTCCACCCAGTAAAGTATCCACTTCAAAACCGTGCACAGTTACATGGCGAACCCCTCTACAAACATAGGAGCTAGAATGATCCATACATTGATCGTGGGCCCTCAAAATATAAAAGAAGAATACACGCTTGTATTATTATTATTATTGTTGTTGTTTTGGTTCTACAGGGTGTACACATAAATATATATAGTGAGTTAAACATTTTAATGATACTATAGACTTGCGCTATAAAGCTTCAGTTGTCGACCATCCCTCTCTGAAGAGATTAGAATCACGGTGATGGAAGATGTGTGAAGATTTGGCTGAAAGCCAAAGGCGGCACTGTTTAAAAATATTTATTTTGAGGGGTGCCATTTTTTTTTTTTTGCAGTTGTGGAGTTTTATTTCTCGGTTACGGGGTGGCAGGAAAAATAAAAAGCTAGAACCAGCCCCCCCTCCCCCGGGGGCGGTAGTAGTCCCTAGGGACGCCACTGATTAGAATGATCTCAATTGAGAACAGGCGATCGAAATCTTATCGCGTCATCCAAACGTGTAATTACTTCATCACATGCATATATTTAGCTGCTTATGGAAACCAACGATAAAGCAGGTCATGTTTCGCACTGCTCCACCGTTCAATATAAGTCATATGAACTAAGTTGACATGATCAGATGATCGTGAGATAAGCTTTGGGGTCATGTTATACTACTGTGTGTCTCCCCATCACTCTCTTTCTCTCTCTCTCCCTCCCCTCTCTCCCTCCCCTCTCCCCCTCCCCTCTCTCTCCCTCCCTCTCTCTCTCTCTCCCCCTCTCTCTCTCCCTCCCCCTCTCTCTCCCCCCTCTCTCTCTCCCTCCCCTCTCTATCCCTCCCCTCTTTCCCCCCTCTCTCTCTGTCTCTCTCTCTTTCCCTCCCCTCTCTCCCCCTATCTCTCTCTCTCTCTCTCTCCCTCTCGAACAGTGTGGTTTTGAAAGTACTAGGCAGGAGTGTAGTTAAAATGGCACCCAAAGCGAGGCTGGACCAGTAACTGTGGGTTGAGATAGAGCAGTGGTTCTCAGCCTTCCTAATACCGCAACTCTTTAATACAGTTCCTCATGTTGTGGCGGGCCCCAACCTAGTTTCGTGGCTACTTTATAACTGTAGAGTATATGTGTTTTCCGATGGTCGTAGGCGACCCCAGAGAGTCGCGACCCACAGGTTGAGAACGACTGGGGTCGAGGAAGGGCTTGAAATTCGTCTGGCACTTGTATACCAGTATTTCCCAAAGAGTGGTACGCGTACCCATGGGGGGGGGGGTATGGGAAGTGTTTGTTTGGGGTACGCGCTGCCAAGGAAATAAAAAAAAGAAATTGCTATTAAAGTATATGCATTTTTTAACGAGGGGTACTCAGTGTTACTAATATTATAGACAGGGGTACACATATTTCTAAAATTTGGGAAACGCTGTTCTATACCATGCTATGAAAACGGCCAAACATGAAATGGTATTAGTTATGACAGAAATGTCGTCTGCTCTTTGCAACGCTGAGAAAATCTTTAGTGACATAGGTCGATGAAATAAATTTAAAGCATAAAAACAATTCTATTTAAAACAGCCGATTGCTCAGTTGTACTCAGTGGAGTGGCTAGAGTTGGTGGCGCCCGATGTGGTCTAAGACTTTTCCCCGCCCCAATTGATAAGAAAGAGCAAAAAGTATACTGCCATATATAATATTAATATTTAAGTAGAAAGAAAATATCCACACCTTTAAAAAAAAAAGAAAAAATGTATTGGCGCCAGGGGTAGAACCATCACCCCCTCCTCATCCTATGACAGTGTCTCTGTACACAGTTTAGGTTGCTCCTACGATATGTTGGAAAAGGAGAAATAGTGTGTGTGTATGGGGGGTGTGAGGGGGGGGGGGCTTTTTCACTTGAACTTTTAGATCCCGACAAAAATCGTCAAATCATGAGAGGCTTAGGCATAGTTTGTCATCAATACTTGTGTTCATTTATCGAATAAATTCTATATTTAGCCCGTTTTAAGTTCAATGCACAGATACAGTGGTCGCCAATCCTCATCTAAATACACCCCCCCCCCCCTTTTAGCGTCACTATAAGAATTCGGGGGCATCGGAAAAAATATGGGGGTGGACACATGTCGTATCCACTATCACCATTTAGGAGGTATTTTTTTAAAAAAATGGATAAATAAATATACAGAAACCAGACTGAAATTTAAAGATATACGGCTTACTATAAAGTTGGCGCTTTGTTGTTGGAGTAACTTCAGATGCTGGTAGCTATCATTGAGAAGCTGTCCTATAACGTGTCCGCTTACTCCGGGTGTGTCACGCATGTTTAAAGTTATGGTATGCACTGCTGTTCAAAGAGTAATCCAAACGGTTTCCACGATTTCAGAGCTATTTACACTACACGGCTGTTTACGAGTTGACCCATCTGATTATATGGATTTTTCACAGCTGTTTTAAGGTCGTTACAGCTGTTTATAGGTTGTCACAGATTTTTATTGGTTGTCACAGCTGTTTATAGATTGCCACATCTGTTTATAGGTTTGCCAAATCTGAGTATTGGTTGCCACAGCTCTAATTGGGTAGCCACATCTGTTTATTGGTTGTAACACCTGTTTATAGTTTGTCACAGGTTTTTTTTTTTTAGATCGTTGCAGCTGTTTATAGCTGTCACTTCAGTTTCATGAGCTGTTACGAGCTGTTTGTCGAGGATGGTGTGTGCAGGAAATAACAGCTGTGTCAAAGCTGTTTGCCATGCTGTCACTGTACTTCAGCTAGCCGCTGTACCTGCCGTTCCACTGAAGTAAAAAAAAAAAAACAGCTGCGAACAGTTTGTCAAAGCTGTTTTCGACGATGCCACGCAGGATACTGCAGGCTGACACATAACCGGTTCAAAGGTAACGGTAAATTCTTACGATTGCCATGTCACGCTGCGAAAGAGCAGTTACAACCATTATTCTTTATGCTATAGAGTTTTAAAAATTTAACTTACATAATACCTAGAATGAAGCTGATTTAGTCATACACACACACACCCACTTAACTCAACTAGTCATTTCCACATAAATTCAGTTAGTCACCTAGGCTTTATTTTTTATTTGATGTGGGGGTGGGGGATGGGATTCGAGTGTCCTGATATAATCATAGTGAGTGTTGTCCTGATATAATCATAGTGAGTGTTGTCCTGATATAATCATAGTGAGTGTTGTCCTGATATAATCATAGTGAGTGTTGTCCTGATATAATCATAGTGAGTGTTGTCCTGATATAATCATAGTGAGTGTTGTCCTGATATAATCATAGTGAGTGTTGTCCTGATATAATCATAGTGAGTGTTGTCCTGATATAATCATAGTGAGTGTTGTCCTGATTTGATCATAGTGACTGGTGTCCTGATATAATCATAGTGACTGTTGTCAGGATATAATCATAGTGAGTGTTGTCCTGATATAATCATAGTGAGTGTTGTCCTGATATAATCATAGTGACTGTGTCCTGATATAATCATAGTGACTGTTGTCCTGATATAATCATAGTGACTGTTGTCCTGATATGATCATAGTGACTGTTGTCCTGATATAATCATAGTGAGTATTGTCCTGATATGATCATAGTAAGTGTTGTCCTGATATAATCATAGAGACTGTTGTCCTGATATAATCATAGAGACTGTTGTCCTGATATGATCATAGTGAGTGTTGTCCTGATATAATCATAGTGAGTGTTGTCCTGATATAATCATAGAGACTGTTGTCCTGATATAATCATAGTGACTGTTGTCCTGATATGATCATAGTGAGTGTTGTCCTGATATAATCATAGTGAGTGTTGTCCTGATATAATCATAGTGAGTGTTGTCCTGATATAATCATAGTGACTGTTGTCCTGATATAATCATAGAGACTGTTGTCCTTATATGATCATAGTGAGTGTTGTCCTGATATAATCATAGTGAGTGTTGTCCTGATATAATCATAGAGACTGTTGTCCTGATATAATCATAGTGACTGTTGTCCTGATATAATCATAGTGAGTGTTGTCCTGATATAATCATAGTGACTGTTGTCCTGATATGATCATAGTGAGTGTTGTCCTGATTTAATCATAGAGACTGTTGTCCTGATATAATCATAGTGAGTGTTGTCCTGATATGATCATAGTGAGTGTAAAACTTTTCATATTATTTCTCATTCACAGACCACCTCACGCTAGGGTCGGGGGGGGGGGGGTTAACTCTTATGTGTATGAGTATGAATTTACCGGTATTGGGTAATCGTCCTTGCCCCGATGACTAGAGCGTATACTAACTACGTCACTAAGAGCTTAGTGATCGCTGGACAAACTTTACTCCAGTGTATTAGATCCCGCCCCCGCGGATGCATGCTTTATCTGCATGAACATATCCGTTCTTCATGTCAAAATTTCATGGACAAAGAAATCCGATTGTGAGAGGGATAAGTGAGAAAAAAAAGATACACTGATATTACTTTGGTTACGTTTTATTGCATATCGTGCGAAGAGCTGAAGAATTCTATCCCGCATCTGGTGTGTGCTTATTTTCTGTATGAGATGTAATGGCTTGTTGGCCCACGAACTGTTTTTACTCGCTATCAAAGTGGCCCACGAAGACTTTTGGGTTGGCCACCCGTGCCCTGCATAGTGTTTAGAACATGTGTGCCAATACCACCAGCTGAGACTCCCCTGACTATTGAGTTTGTTGCCCACGTCCACGTTTATGCTATTTATAAATCATCTGTGCTAAAACGGTTTAAGGTTGTTTATTTATTAAGATCATTTTTTTTATAAATAAAAAAGATCAGATGAAATAATAATTACTAATTAATTTTATAATGTAACACTGTAATGGTAGAGTGAATCTCCGTGATCTAAAAATCTATGCTTAATTCACATGTCATGTTCTTTTATTATTACTATTTATTAATATTAATATTTTTTGTTTCTGTTAACGCTGGTGGACACTGCTGCGCTGCTTCTAAGCCATGGTTAAATGACATGCACCATCTGAGTGGTTAAATGACATGCACCATTTGAGTAGTTGAATGACATGCACCATCTGAGTGGTTGAATGACATTCACTATCTGAGTGGTTAAATGACATGCAGCATCTGAGTGGTTGAATGACATTCACTATCTGAGTGGTTAAATGACATGCATCATCTAAGTGGTGTACACACAATTCAGGTTCTATACACTTTCACTATATAATCTACACACCTTCAAAATTTCAACAAACCCATACATGTTCTACACACCTCTGAATGTTTTACAACCCTAAAAGTTCCAACCACCCGTAAATATTCTACACATCCCTAACTGTTCTACACATCCCTAACTGTTCTACACATGACTAAATGTTCTACACATCCCTAAATGTTCTACACATGACTAAATGTTCTACACATTACTAAATGTTCTAGAAATCCCTAACTGTTCTACACATGACTAAATGTTCTAGAAATCCCTAACTGTTCTACACATGACTAAATGTTCTACACATCCCTAACTGTTCTACACATGACTAAATGTTCTACACATCCCTAACGGTTCTACACATGACTAAATATTCTAAGCACACATGAATGCTCTACAAACTTCTAAAAGTTTAATGGCATTACTAAACGTGCTACACACAACTTCCTACACACCCCTAAAAGTTCAAAGCGCCCTCAAGCTTTCCACATATCTATGAGAGTTCTACCTCTACCAAATCTAACGCATCTGTTACACGATTCAACAAGAAAATTCAATTTAAAACAAAATAAACTATTTTTATTAAACTTGAACAACGGAAAGAATTAAACTTGAACAACAGAAAGAATGGATCCATTCAGCCTGAATTTCAGGAATAAATACAGGTGCAACATCTCGCCCTTCTCATACTTGACTAGTCTGCACAAATTTGCTGATCATCATTAAGTCACGGGTTCCCAACCCCAACTGAGATCGTGAGTGGATTTATCTAAACCAGGGGTCATCAAACTACAGCCCGCATCCGGTTCATCCGGCCCGACGACAGTACTTGAACTTGTTTGTAAGTATTGTACAGAATGATGATCCGGCCCGCGCTCGTTTTTTTTTTTTTCCCGTTATCCAACCAGTTCATCCGGCCCGTTGTGAAAAAAGTTTGGTGACCCCCTGATCTATACCACAGGCTCTCTGCCAGAAGCAGTGCACTAAAAAAAAAAGTTCGTCATTTAAAACTTTTATAAGGAAGTTTCTCTTTCATTCAATGTCTTTAATTTTAAATTACTTTTCCAATACTCCCGATTTGAATTCTATACGTAACTGAGACTTGATGTTCTTTTTCTTCTGGAAGGTTTCCTCATTTGAAGATTATAGCAAGAAACAAAGTAATTGTTGGGGGGGGGGGGGGGGGGGTAAACACAATGTTACTGTTAACTTCTTGTTAACGAGATACAATTTCAAACATTGCATTATAAATCTCGGTTTTAAAATAACGGGTTCAAATTTAGATATATGTTAAGGATTAAAACCTCTCATTTTCCTTGCGTTTTCATTGGCCCTATTAAAAAATATTTAATTTTTGTTTGTTTTTTAAATGGCGGTCACAAGTCACTTTGGTTCAATAAATGAGACACGACTCAGTAAAGGTTGGGAGCATGTGTCCCAAAATGTGGAGCAGTATACCCGTAACAAAAGACGAATAGGTTCAACAAAATTTACATTATATCATTTGATCCTCAGCTCACAATATAGTAACATTTAGAGTTTCATCTACAACTACCGTACACTGTTTCTTCCCGAACAATATAGTAACATTTAGAGTTTCATCTACAACTACCGTACACTGTTTCTTCCCGAACAATATAGTAACATTTAGAGTTTCATCTACAACTACCGTACACTGCTGCTTCCCGAACAATATAGTAACATTTAGAGTTTCATCTACAACTACCGTACACTGTTTCTTCCCGAACAATATAGTAACATTTAGAGTTTCATCTACAACTACCGTACACTGTTTCTTCCCGAACAATATAGTAACATTTAGAGTTTCATCTACAACTACCGTACACTGTTTCTTCCCGAACAATATAGTAACATTTAGAGTTTCATCTACAACTACCGTACACTGCTGCTTCCCGAACAATATAGTAACATTTAGAGTTTCATCTACAACTACCGTACACTGTTTCTTCCCGAACAATATAGTAACATTTAGAGTTTCATCTACAACTACCGTACACTGTTTCTTCCCGAACAATATAGTAACATTTAGAGTTTCATCTACAACTACCGTACACTGTTTCTTCCCGAACAATATAGTAACATTTAGAGTTTCATCTACAACTACCGTACACTGTTTCTTCCCGAACAATATAGTAACATTTAGAGTTTCATCTACAACTACCGTACACTGTTTCTTCCCGAACAATATAGTAACATTTAGAGTTTCATCTACAACTACCGTACACTGTTTCTTCCCGAACAATATAGTAACATTTAGAGTTTCATCTACAACTACCGTACACTGTTTCTTCCCGAACAATATAGTAACATTTAGAGTTTCATCTACAACTACCGTACACTGTTTCTTCCCGAACAATATAGTAACATTTAGAGTTTCATCTACAACTACCGTACACTGTTTCTTCCCGAACAATATAGGACAGAAACAATCAAGTAATGCCCTCTGTACAGTATTGATTCTAGGTATTGTCCATTTACATCACTGTCTATTAAAAGAAGAGGGATCACTGAGTTGGGCTGTTCCACGATAGGGTTAGACCGTGATATATAGGTGTAGTTATTCGTCACAGGATAAAGGCATTGCATGGAGTTTGATGAATCCATTAAGGAGAAGTGGACTCTTACCGCTAGGTACCGAAAAGTGGATATGACCACAACAAAAGAAGTGTATCTGTTCAATACAGACAAGTGGACCTGTCCATTACTGAGAAATGGATCTGTTCAATACAGACAAGTGGACCTGTCCATTACAGAGAAATGGATCTGTTCAATACAGACAAGTGGACCTGTCCATTACAGAGAAGTGAATCTGTTCAATACAGACAAGTGGACCTGTCCATTACAGAGAAGTGTATCTGTTCAATACAGACAAGTGGACCTGTCCATTACTGAGAAATGGATCTGTTCAATACAGACAAGTGGACCTGTCCATTACAGAGAAGTGAATCTGTTCAATACAGACAAGTGGACCTGTCCATTACAGAGAAGTGTATCTGTTCAATACAGACAAGTGAACCTGCCCATTACAGAGAAATGGATCTGTTCAATACAGACAAGTGGACCTGTCCATTACAGAGAAGTGTATCTGTTCAATACAGACAAGTGGACCTGTCCATTACAGAGAAGTGTATCTGTTCAATACAGACAAGTGGACCTGCCCATTACAGAGAAATGGATCTGTTCAATACAGACAAGTGGACCTGTCCATTACAGAAAAGTGAATCTGTTCAATACAGACAAGTGGACCTGTCCATTATAGAGAAGTGTATCTGTTCAATACAGACAAGTGGACCTGCCCATTACAGAGAAATGGATCTGTTCAATACAGACAAGTGGACCTGTCCATTACAGAGAAGTGTATCTGTTCAATACAGACAAGTGGACCTGTCCATTACAGAGAAGTGTATCTGTTCAATACAGACAAGTGGACCTGTCCATTACAGAGAAGTGAATCTGTTCAATACAGACAAGTGGACCTGTCCATTACAGAGAAGTGAATCTGTTCAATACAGACAAGTGGACCTGTCCATTACAGAGAAATGGATCTGTTCAATACAGACAAGTGGACCTGTCCATTACAGAGAAGTGAATCGGTCCGTTTCAAGAGAAGTGGATTAATCTAGTACAGAGGAGTGGATCAGTGCATTAAAGAGAAGTAGATTGGCGGTGCAGAGAAATGGATCAGTTCGTAACAGAGAAGTGGACTAGTACAGCATTGAGCAGTGAATTAATCCATTACAGAGTGGAGGATTATTTTATAACAAAGAAGTGTACTTTATATATTCATTTTTTTAAATGGTCCATTACAGGGAGTCGGACTATGCTATTACATTATTATTCTTTTATAGTCGTGATTATTATACAGTTGTTGTTTTTTTAATGTAGCCAGCTTCTTTTTTTCACGTCAGCTTTTTTTTCACACGTCAAAACGACCCCATCTAACTAAGGAAGGTATCCACTGTAGCCAACACATTCTTACTGCACAACCCACACACGTAAATCGGCCCTGCACATTCTCGGCAGGTGGTGAAGTGGCCACACGGTAAAAACGTGATGTTCCGCGGGTTCTTCCTGCAGACAGTGCACAGCCGGTAGCTCTCCAGAATCTTGTTCTCCCCGGTCACTGCGTACAGACATTCCTGGATGTGCTCGGTTTTCTTCCTGTCCTGGAACACCTCGCTCTCCCTGGCTGTCCCCACCGAATCCCTGACGAATGTTCCCACGTTGTAAGTCACATCAGCCCCAGATTTGGGCTGCGGCCTGCTCGTTGTGAATCCAGGTTTCGGTGCTGCGTTATCCACCTCATCCTCATAGAGGACCGCCCCATCGACAACATCCATTCCATATCCCGAACTCGTCAACGAGTTCTCCCGCTGTGAGTTATTTCTCTTTACTCTGTCTGTTGGACTTTGGATGCCCTTGACAGCAGTGACGCCGCCAGCAGCGCCATCAGTGGTCACAAGGCTGCTCGCCCCCTCACGAATTCTGTTACTTTCTGTAAGGATGTACTGGGGCCTATTCCAAGGCTGGGTTACACTATTCCGTTGGTTTTGTCCTGGCATTGTTGTGGTCGCACTATCGCCTGTTGCTGAACCTGGCGTCGTGATATCAGCTATCGGTAAATGACTAGCACTCCTGAAAGACGTGGTGGAACTATTCACCTCCGGCGCAGTTTTCCTCTCCGTGTTGTCTGAGAATGTTTTGGAGAATGTCTGGGCCTTAAGTTTGTTCATGAAGCTCTCCGTACGGAGTGATGCGTGGCGCTCCACCTCCGCGTACAGGTTGGGCGACGTCACCGGTTTCCCGTCGCGCTCCAGCTGACAGGCCACGTACAGAACAAACCGTTCAGGGTAGCCGTCCCCCATTTCGAGAACCGCGCTCAATGCCGTCAGATGACGTTGCATCAGGCTCCCCAGGGGCTCCCCGTCCTGTGAGATTATGGTTTGCAGGAGGCGTTCCTCCTCTGGTGACAGCTGGCTCTCTGAACGGCGTCGTATCCTAGAGGCCATGTTGTTATGACAAGATGGTGGCGAGAGCTTGTTTCTTGGGTGTTTTTTTAGCCTATGTATATAAGCTGCTTGAGAGTTCACTGTGATGGTTCTACTTCCAATTTTCCAGAGATGAACCTTTGAAAAAGCAAAAAAAAAAAACAGCATCTTCAGAACTAACAAACATAAATAAAATAAACTATTTAAAAATAAGCATTAGTAAGTAATTAATCGCGATAAAATGCCATTTCGAATGCTTACAGTAATTTGATATTTTAAGACTTAAATGTAGCCCAAAGCAGATAATACCATAAACAAATTTGTTTCAGAAGCTATGAAGTTGTTATATTGAAACACCTTAATCAAAAAAAAATGTTGCTGTTGCCAAGGATGGCGCTACTCAAGGGTTCGGCCAGAGTGATGCTCTGGCACTATAATTTGACAGAAGAAGACAAATGCTCATCGAAAATGAGAAGAAATAAAACCAACAGTGGATATATTTACATTTATTTAATAACTACAGAGCTAATACTAAACCCGATTTTTAAATTAAAAAATGCTGCACCATCGTATGATTCTGGATGCGGTTCATTTACATCAGCATGTACATGTCCAGTACTTGACAAGTCTGTTATCAACATGTACATGTCATGTACTTGACAAGCGTATTATCAGAACCATCAGAACCTAAAATTTATCTACGTGTGCATAGTCGCACTTTTAACATAGCCGCCGTTGAGATCGCCTTGCTTTCCCCTATGCGTTTGCAAAACTTTCACACCAATTTCCAGGGTTCGTTCAGAACCCTCGTTCGTGTAGCGATTTTTCGGACAACACGCTGCTTCATTTTGATTTTAGAAACCAATGGCGCGGAAGGGGACTTGATTAGATAAACAAAATAGCTACATCTCACTCAGTCAGCACATGCCGTAAGTCGGCGCCAGCACGGTACACGCTATTCGCAGGGAAACACAAGTGTGTCCCTAAGAGTAAGATATTTTTGGTCATTTTGCATTGGATAAGATTTGCACTAATTCGATGGGTTGTGTGTGTGTGATTTTTTTTTTTTTTTTGTAGTTAAAACATAGATCCATGCAGGTAGTGAGTTAGCGCATTTTACAGGGACATAGCTGTTTCAGCGTTCGCTATTCACAGGTGTCAATGTAAATTAATTTTGGTTTTTTAGTAAGTATGAGGTTTCATCATCGGCTGGGCATTGATGTACTGAAATTAGTTTTATTTCCTAAATATTAGGGTGCACAAGAAGCTTCTGATGTCTTAGCTATGACAAAGGTGTCTCTAACTATAACTATAATGAGAAGTGTTATAGATAGTGCTACCTTTGTTATAACTGCATCAACATTCATCGTGTTATATGGTGGCAAACGGCACCGAAGAAAACCAACCGATTTGGGTATTTTATATATTTGTATGTTGGTCAGACACCAGAGACGTGGTCCTACAGGACAATATGGGCAACCTAGCAGAGACTTGGTCCTAGAGGAGAATATGATTATTTTAAAAAGCAGAGATTTGGTCACACAGAACAAATTTAGCAACAAGCAGAGAAGTTGAGCAAGCATTACATAAAGTCACATTGGCAAGTGCATGCAGAACAAAACACCATAAGAATGGAGAAGTGCTCACGCTGGTGCTGACAATGCCCCCTTGGAAGCCAACCAATTATTGTGACACATACCTGAATCCAAACACAATTTTCTTTGAAATTACAAGTTCTCTATTGTTTCCTTTATGCGCTGATGAAAAAAACCAGTTGAAAGTTTACCTTTTGGTTGCCTGAAGTCTGCTAATATTGTTATTACTGAGATAGCATAAGATAAGATTCTTTTATTGATCCTAACAAATGCAAATGGGTTTTTTGATTGCATTGTACATTTTCAGCACATAAATAGAACAATTGGAAGACAAGACATCTACATTTTAAATTATTTCACTAGTGAAAAAAAAACAGCCATTGGGGAACAAAAGAATTTTTATATCTCTCAGTTCTCGCCCTGAAAGTGGGAAAGAATTCGTCTCGAACGGGCCGATCCTAAGTATCTGTGATGAAGAGGTTGAGATGTATCATCCTAAGCATCTGTGATGAAGAGGTTGGGCTGTATCATCCTAAGTATCTGTGATGAAGAGGTTGGGCTGTATCATCCTAAGCATCTGTGATGCAGAGGTTGGGCTGTATCATCCTAAGTATCTGTGATGAAGAGGTTCAGATGTATCATCATAAGTATCTGTGATGAAGAGGTTGGGCTGTATCATCCTAAGCATCTGTGATGAAGAGGTTGGGCTGTATCATCCTAAGTATATGTGATGAAGAGGTTGGGCTGTATCATCCTAGTATCTGTGATGAAGAGGTTGGGCTGTATCATCCTAAGTATCTGTGATGAAGAGGTTGGGCTGTATCATCCTAAGTATCTGTGATGAAGAGGTTGGGCTGTATCATCCTAAGTATCTGTGATGAAGAGGTTGTGCTGTATCATCCTAAGCATCTGTGATGAAGAGGTTGGGCTGTATCATCCTAAGTATCTGTGATGAAGAGGTTGGGCTGTATCATCCTAGTATCTGTGATGAAGAGGTTGGGCTGTATCATCCTAAGTATCTGTGATGAAGAGGTTGGGCTGTATCATCCTAAGTATCTGTGATGAAGAGGTTGGGCTGTATCATCCTAAGTATCTGTGATGAAGAGGTTGGGCTGTATCATCCTAAGTATCTGTGATGAAGAGGTTGGGCTGTATCATCCTAAGTATATGTGATGAAGAGGTTGGGCTGTATCATCCTAAGTATCTGTGATGAAGAGGTTGGGCTGTATCATCCTAAGTATCTGTGATGAAGAGGTTGGGCTGTATCATCCTAAGTATCTGTGATGAAGAGGTTGGGCTGTATCATCCTAAGCATCTGTGATGAAGAGGTTGGGCTGTATCATCCTAAGCATCTGTGATGAGGAGGTTGGGCTGTATCATCCTAAGTATCTGTGATAAGGAGGGTGGGATGTATCATCCAAAATATGTTTAGTTTTACAATAACATCTTTCTTCAAATAGTTCTTCAAGTGAAGGATGTTTAGCTCATGCCATGTTAATGTTAGCTCATTATTCCTGGTGACACCTAAGTACTGATATGCCTCTACATTCTATACACTTTGATGTTTCATGTTGAGATCTGTAATCTGATGTCTCTCCCATAAATCAACATCCATTCCCTTTGCTTTTGAGACATTCAGCTGGAGAACATTTTCATCACACCAACTGATAAAGCTTGTTACTTAGCTGCGGTATAAGTCTTCTCCCTCAGATATTAAGCAGGTTAAGTTAATCTACCACATCGGGTAAAGTTAATCAACCACAGCAGTTTAAGTTATGACGAGGGAAACACATACCAATTATTTTAACACCGAGCAACAAAAGTGGGAGCAAAAAAAAGATTTTTGAAGTTTGTACAGACTGCAACTCACCTACAAAAAACTGCAGCTGGCACACCTACAGACTGCAGCTGGCACACCTACAGACTGCAGCTGGCACACCTACAGACTGCAGCTGGCACACCTACAGACTGCAGCTGGCACACCTACAGACTGCAGCTGGCACACCTACAGACTGCAGCTGGCACACCTACAGACTTCAGCTGGCACACCTACAAGCTGGTGTCTAATTAAATAAACATAACTTCCTTGAGACTTGCTGCCCAATCCAAGAGCTCACACTTCAAACATACAGGTGTGTTCAGTACTTCATTTATTTGTTTGAACATGTATTAAATTTATTTTCATGTTTGAAAATCTCTGACTTTGACCATACATTTTTTACCAAAGATGATTGTGTCAAACAAACCAACCCAGCGCACACATGCAGAAAGTTTTGTGTGTTTAAAAAAAAAAAATAATAATTCTGAGATTTTCCATAACTTAAAAACCAAAATTGGAAGATTATTTAGAGGCAATTTTATGTCTTATTCAACATTTTACTTTTTATCCACTTCTTTATTTTTTTATTCATCCTTTCCCTGCACAGTTAAATAGTTATAACTGGGTTTGGCTGGGATAAAGATTTTTTAGTAGATAAATGCGACACAACAATGTGTGTCAATAAAACAGTAGTCTAAATAAGAAAAAAATAAACATTTAAACGATTCGGATGATGCCTTCTTTGGTCAAAACATGAAAACAATAAGGGTAATGTTAATTCAGTTTTATGTAATGAATTTAAATCCTACCTCGTAGTATTGAACCATAGCAGGAAAGGAAAAGAAAGAGAGTGGGCCAAGGTCCCTCACTAAGACAAAGTTGAGAATAATGGAAAGAAAGTGATTGGAAGTACAAGATAAAAAAAACAACTAACGTGAAAAGACATGTCAGCTATGTAAACTTGTGATATGTAAACTTGTGATATGTAAACTTGTAATATGTAAACTTGTGAATTTGATTTATGGTGAAATCAGTGTTTCTAATATTTTGATTCTTCTGATTTTCATTCAAATTCTAAGACGCTGTTAGCACCAGGATATTTTTCATGGCCTAGGACAGTGGTCTTCAAACTTAATGCCGGGCAGTATTTTCGTCTTCCCCCAGTTTCATATTTATTAAAACATTATAGGCATACTACAATCAGCCTATACTTAAATATATAATTATTACACTTTTTGCACGGCTCTTTTGTTATTTAAAAAATTCCCACCCATACACACATTTGGATAGAGCTGCATTATGTTTAGAAAAAATACTAGATAGCTTTTTATTCATAAAAACTAAGCATTCATTCACTCCAATGCTATAACTATTTATAGCATTTAAGATTACACTAAATGTAAATATTAATTCACTTGTGTAATTATTTAAAGCATTTAAAACTACACTAGTTGTAACCATTCTTTCACATGTGTAACTATATCTAGCACCTAAGAATACGTCAGTTGTAATCATTCATTCAATTGGGTTACATGTACTATGTATATTCCTTTAAATTACTTAAGTTATTCATTTGATTGCCACTATATAATTCAAACAATGAATTGTGTATTTGGTTCTTAAAAAAACAGACTGATAACGCATACATTTTTGTGCTTGCATATTGAATGGTAATTTGAGTCAGAACTGTTAGGGTAAATTTCAGATGGCACCATAAATAATGAGTACTGGGTATTTTGCTGGAAATAATGTGATGTTCTTACTTGTACTCACTTGTTATTTTTATATTTCTTGACAGCCAAGTCCTGTCGACTGTTTGTGCAATACTTCTGAAGTTTGTAAAATACTGAAATTCATTTTCTTTGCCTTGTGTTCACCATATCTATGCCTAGAGATAAATGAAGTATTTTGAGACTTAGCATCCCTCAAAATCAAAATAACACTGTAGAACTATGCACTGACTTAACCAATTCATTGACTTTCATTGAGAAAAATGATGCCATTGTTCACATTTCAATTTGAAGAATACATAAACATGCTTTAATACTTAAATTATTTTACAATTGATTCTTAAATAAAACTGAGAAAAATGTCAGCATTGAGAACAAGTTATTATTAGTTTTTTAGATATTTTATAATGGTACTCATAATTTCTTTGTAATTAAATTATATTATCACTAAATTAGTACTGTGTTAGATCAAGTTACACTTACACATATTTTTTTTTTAAAATTAACTTAAATGCAGAAATAGTCTAAAATGAAAAAAATGTTGAGGTACAGACAGGTAAACAATGAAGCCGAATCTCTCCATGTTTAATAATTTAGTTTAGGCTTGAGACAAATTCTCTAAGACTCCTTCAGGCTATGCCATGCTTATAGCCAGATAAATTAAAGTTTATTTTTATTTTTTACATTAAAAAAAATACTTGCCTTGTCAATAGCAATTCAATAAGCACATAAGAAAGAGATAATATCACATTCACATACAATGCAGATAATAGTAATAGGCCACACAGCATGGATGACGAGAACGCTTATATTAAATTTATAATTATAATCACGGTCAGCAGAATCTCTTTGACCTCTTTGACCAATAGAAATGGAATCCCAACATACTCATACTGACAGAATACTGCATACTACCAAAAGGCTCTTTCTTTATCAAATCAAAGAGTTCAAAGTCAAAGAGTAATACGGAATAATGCATTGTGTGACCCTAGCCCTACACTGGTACACACTCAGGACTCAGGTTTAAAATGTAAATAAATCCAGCAATAACTACTAAGACACTAAAAAAAAAAACGGCAACGGTCAAAGCTAACCCGCTCACTTCTTCTATGTCTAACCATATGCCTTAGTTAGATTTTACTCAAATTCAAAAATTTACTTTAACTTAAGTAGTACTTGTCTTAATCTTAAGTCTAAGTTAAGTAGGACTTGAGTCTGAGTTTAACAGTTTAAGCATAGGTGAAATAGGTCAAAACAGAAAAAAAATCTGCTGTCACCGACTCTGATCTTATTAAATTTATATTAGACATTAGATAATTTCATACGACTGATAAGAAAATAAATTTAAGTACGTTCGGACGTCAATCACTGAGAACGTTTTGTCCATAACTTAAGAAATCTTCCAAACCAACCTTACTAAGTAAAATTTACTAACTTTTTATCAAGAAACCTCTACAAACTACAATCTAGCATGTTCTTCAAGATGGCTGTGACTACAAATGGAAATTCCCACACAAATTTAGTTCATCTTTGGCTTTTCCGATTATTAAGGGCCAATGATTAAAACCATTACATCCGTCTAATCAGCGCATGCGCAAAGAAATACGTTTTTGGGGGTTTCCATAATTGGAAATCCCCAGAAATACATTTAGAAAGGGGATCTCTTATAACAGTGGTTCTCAATCTTCCTAATGCCACGACCCCTTAATGCAGCTCCTCATGTTATGGTGACCTTAAGCAATTTCCGTGTACAGGGTCATTTGTCCCCTAAAGGGATCGCCACCCACGAATTGAGAACCGCTGTATTAAAATAATTCCCGGACGACTGTTGTCTGCCACGCCCTCATTGTAATACTATTCAACTCCAATGTTGTAATTTCTGACAGCAAATTTAACCAGAAGTCAAGGTTCCCCTGCGAGAAATGCAGATGATACTGCTAAGAGATGGTGCAACTAGTGTCAATGTAGTTATAGATTGTACACCTAGTGTCAATGTAATTAAACTAAGAGATGGTGCACCTAGTGTCCATGTAGTGAAGCTAAGAATTGGTACACCTAGTGTCAAAGTAGTGAAACTGAGAATTGGTACACCTACTGTCAATGTAGTGAAACTAAGAATTGGTACACCTACTGTCAAAGTAGTGAAACTGAGAATTGGTACACCTACTGTCAATGTAGTGAAACTGAGAATTGGTACACCTACTGTCAATGTAGTGAAACTCAGAATTGGTACACCTACTGTCAATGTAGTGAAACTAAGAATTGGTACACCTACTGTCAATGTAGTGAAACTAAGAATTGGTACACCTACTGTCAATGTAGTGAAACTAAGAATTGGTACACCTAGTGTCAAAGTAGTGAAACTAAGAATTGGTACACCTACTGTCAAAGTAGTGAAACTAAGAATTGGTACACCTACTGTCAATGTAGTGAAACTAAGAATTGGTACACCTACTGTCAATGTAGTGAAACTAAGAATTGGTACACCTACTGTCAATGTAGTGAAACTGAGAATTGGTACACCTACTGTCAATGTAGTGAAACTGAGAATTGGTACACCTACTGTCAATGTAGTGAAACTGAGAATTGGTACACCTACTGTCAATGTAGTGAAACTGAGAATTGGTACACCTACTGTCAATGTAGTGAAACTGAGAATTGGTACACCTACTGTCAAAGTAGTGAAACTAAGAATTGGTACACCTACTGTCAATGTAGTGAAACTGAGAATTGGTACACCTAGTGTCAAAGTAGTGAAACTGAGAATTGGTACACCTACTGTCAAAGTAGTGAAACTGAGAATTGGTACACCTACTGTCAATGTAGTGAAACTGAGAGATGGTACACCTACTGTCAATGTAGTGAAACCGAGAGATGGTACACCTACTGTCAATGTAGTGAAACTGAGAGATGGTACACCTACTGTCAATGTAGTGAAACTGAGAGATGGTACACCTACTGTCAATGTAGTGAAACTGAGAGATGGTACACCTACTGTCAATGTAGTGAAACTGAGAGATGGTACACCTACTGTCAATGTAGTGAAACTGAGAGATGGTACATTAGTGTCCATGTAGTAAACAATGTTTCTTTCAGGCATATCTTCGGGGGAGGGAAAGTCAAGTGCCCCCCTGGAGCAAAATTTTTTCAACAACATATAAATTTTATATTTTTTAAATAGAAAACGACAAAATGTTTTTTTTTTAAAGATCAATATCTGGTGCCTTCAACCGATTACAATAAGTGGAATCCATGAAATATCGCTACGCTCGATATATTCGATGATCTTGTCAAGGGGTATAGAATTCGATTATAAATATCGCACTGGGCGCTCCAGATTATAAGCCTAAGGCTTACTTCCTGTAGTTCGCGGGATTCTTGACTATGCACAGCAAAATTCATTCACAAATCTTGCAGTGCAACCACTGCAAAGTTCGTTTTCCAAACCAACGCAGTCTCAGCAGACATACACACAATCCTCTTCCCGTTACCACATTTACTTCTTCATCTAATTTCTGTCTTCCCGACTAAGAGTACAACATTGTGAGTCCAGAGCAGCAGTGTAAACACTGCAAAGTTCGTTTCCAAACCAACGCAGTCTCAGCAGACATACATACAACCCTCTTCCCGTTACCACATTTACTTCTTCATCTAATTTCTGTCTTCCCGACTAAGAGTACAACATTGTGAGTCCAGGGCAGCAGTGTAAACACTGCAAAGTTCGTTTCCAAACCAACGCAGTCTCAGCAGACATACACACAATCCTCTTCCCGTTACCACCGAAGTACGCTTAAAAAAAGAAGCGAACTCTGCATGCAGCGAAAATGTATTTTTACAGCTAGATTCCATGCTCAGGATCACAAACACCTTCACCAAATCATGAAAACACTTGCATGAAATCGCTCAGGCCAATCCAACAGCATGTGTATGAATGGTTTTCAAAGACAACACTGGGCTTGATTCATGACGATACGATGACCCGACATGTCACACCGATGTTGCGGCGATTTTCGTCGGAGAAGCTGGCGAGCCCCCTGCCGAAAGGGACATTTGCATCCATCCCAGAGGAAACTCCTGTAAGCATATTTCAACGCTCAATATGAATAGTGATCCTATGCTTTACTCACTTTTCTTTCCTTATAGGGGACGTTGGCTGGCACAAAGGTATACAACAGGTTCCAGATAAAAGAACCACTAAGCGAATCAGACTTACTCAATGCCAATTCTACGTGTACAGAATAGCAACGAAGAATACATTTAATATGTTGCATGCCAGCGGTAAACTATTCCAACAGAACATCGTAGAGGCGTACGTTAAAACAGAGGGCGCACGTCTCAACCATCTCAGATTACATCAACACGATCTGCGCGAGGAACAATCCAAGGGACTAGTCAACGCACATCAAGCAAAGGCTGTGAATAATAATAATAATAATAAATAATTTAAAAGAGAAATGAAAACATTCTATATTTTACCACATTTAAATAAAAAACGCAACAATACAAAACTACATACGAGCATACCCATTCAAAGTCTTACATTTCATTGCAACCATAAAGAACACAAGCCAATAAACATCTAGGAGATAATAGCCAGCTGGAAAAGATGGTAGGCAACATCACCCCAGCAGTTGATAACAACGCACGTGTCGGCAACATGATCTTTTTACGGTCCACACTTCCAGGAAGTCTCAGACAAATGCAACGAAACTATAAGAATGCAATGACCACAGATAGTATGTCCATTCGGAGACCCTGATTGATTCATCACTTTCACGTGTAATAACTCAACATGTTTTATAATAATAGTGCTAAGTAAAAACAACAAACAAAAAACGCACTCAAGCAGTGAGCGTCATGCGTGACGGTTGAACCAAGGTTCAGAAGGTTTTATAAGCACGTGACTATTATATTTAGCAATAAAGAGCCACGGGTATGGTGTAGGACTGTCTTTAGGACTGCCTTTAGGACTGTCTGTAGGACTGTACGTAGGAATGTTTGTAGGAAAGTTGTAGACATGTGTGTGGTCAGCATGAAAGGTGTAAGACTGTCTTTATGCCTATAGTGTAAAGGCCGGCTTATATTATAGATCATGAGAAGTTGACTCTTTTGTAACACTTGAACATGTAAAAAAACAGCATTTGGTTAAGCTCTATTAGTAAACTGCCCAATGGTACGGCGGGCACTAACTAGTCGTCTATATTTAAGCATGGTGTAAAAAAATATTCGTTTTAAAAGTGGTTGAGACATCAAAATATTTACTCCGTTCATGGGCGTGCAATAAAAAGTGTGCAATGTCGTGGGTAAGGGGTGTAGCAAAATTTGGGATTCTTCAATGTGCGTTACTTGAGTTCATGTTTTGTCAAGTAACTGCAGTAGATGGGACGTTCACGCATTTCTGTCGCCAATGTTTGGCGGGCTATATATATTTATATATACACGTAATGATCAATATCAAGACAAGGAGATTTAACATAGTGCCACAGAATTGAACGATTCAATCAAACAGCAAGCAGTAAAAGTTTATACCTGCTAGACATCACGTGTTTTTGTTTCATTGCATTTTTTAACAAAGCAGTTGATTTAAATTGATTGCCTGTCACAAAGACTGTATTGGCAGTATCGTGGGGGATCGTTTTTAGGCGGTCGTGCCTGGTGTCGATGACTCTTCTTGTAGTCGGTTTGGGTAGGGGGGGGGGGGCACTGTTTCGTAAACACGCTTAAAACGTATGTTGATAAGAAAAGTTTCGTGCAGCAACATAGTATATTAAGTGCAGTTCAAACCATATACTACTTAGTAAATAAATGTATTGAATGCAAGATTATAAATATTATAGTACACCATTAAAGATTTTTATTTTAGAACGATTGCTAGTAGCAACACATACAAAAAGGGTTAGGGTTAAAAGAAAAGGAGCAAATATTAACATGGAAATTATTTAAGGAAGGGGACAAGATTAACATGAAACAATTGGACTGGAAGTCAGATGCAATTCGAAAATTTTAATAGTTATTACAATGAAATTATAATAAGGGAGATAATACTAAGTTAAAGACGACTCTTTACAAATATAAGAAAATGTATTTTATAGTTTTAACGATTGTAAGGGAAGCAACCAAAACAAATCCTAATTTCTGCAAATATTTAATTGGAGTCATTGGACTTGAATATTAGTTAGTCGATTGTCCTAAATATCCGATACCTCAGGCAAGAGGTGTGAATAAGGAACATTAAATTTATTTTGTGCACCCGACAACTGAACCTTCTGGCGTCAACAAACGTTCGGTCGATCACGGTAGCACCTAGCGACACCTAGCAACTAGGGCGGTGGTTCTCAACCCTTATAGTGCCGCAAAACCCGAATTATATTCGCTTATTTGTGACAACCCACAATCAGGATTAGTCATAGGAATTTAATTACAGGTGTCGAGAAGTTAAAATTAGCAGCTATATTTAATTGTCATATAAAATTTTATAATTAATTCTATAATTGAAAGTTGCTTTTTTGGTATTCCTTAAAAAAATTTCCAAAGAAGGATATATTTCACTGTAAGAGTATATTATACATTTTAAAAAATAAACTTTTTATTATTATAAACTGTCAGTGGAACCAACAAAAATTCAAGTTTAAAAACAACAAAAAAGTGAATAAAACTAAAATCACATAAATAGTCGAAAACATATTTGGAAGCCACTGGACTGGGGTTTTCTCATTTACCGTTGTTTTGCTTATCCGAGAAAATCCGGAATAAACGTTATTCTCCCTGGATCCGGATTTTTGCGGGACCAACTTAAGTTGTGTATAAAATATCAACTAAATTTAAAATATTGCATAGTTGAATTTAATAATTTCTTTATTTTTAATAGCATTTTAATTAACGAAAAAAGGAATATAAATGTTTGTTAAGAGGTTTGTCACTTGTCTCTAGTTGTTTCAATTCTCCACATCAGGCCCAGTAACAGTTACCTCGCAAAAAAAAAAAATTCTCTTGTTAAGCGAAGGTCAAAATAACCGGCCAGTAAAAGAAAGAAAATAATATTCAGTTTGTTTAAGATTTGCAAACTGAACAGGTCGCTTCAGGAACTCTACTAGCGACACCCGGCAAAGCTGGCTGCACCTAGCAACAGCACAGACAGGATTGCTTCAAAGAACTCTTAACTTTAACTGCGCTAGGTGTCTTCCAAGACCACATAAACCTCGTTGTTTTATTGGGAACGGATCGATGAATTCAGTTAGAAAGTCGTCAGTTGTGAGCATGCATGCTTTGGGCCTCCCCCCCCCCAACCCTCTGCTTAAAGGCTCTTAGTTAAGCAACGGGTGTTTTCAGATTGTATGTCGTTGACGATAAAGGGCGCGTAAGACATGTTTCAGCGCCTTGGACATATCGCGATTTTTGGGGAAGCGTGTGTGTGGAATGATTGGTGAATGGAAATGGAGGTTACAAGAAACGTGAACAAAACCAGTTATTAATGATTGCTTTTAGAACGGAAATTTGCTACGAACCAAAGTTGTTTCTAAGGAGATTTTTTTGAAAAGAGAAAACAAATTATATTTTAAAACGACCATAATTTAGTAATTCAATTATGGATAAATTGAGCAAAAAAGAAAACCACTTAAAAATAAATAAATAAATAATAATAATAAAAACAAGCAAATAAAAACATCTGCTATAAAGTAAAATTAATGTAAAGATTTCCCCATTTCTCACTCACGTCTTCATTTTAACAAACATATAAATTATAATTTTTTTTCATTGGAAAACTTATAAATTGTCATGACGGTCCAAGTCAACCAAGCATACTTCATTACCATACAACAATAGTGCCTAGATCACCGCGACGTATTTAGCTTGCTCGTCTACGCCTGTAGATTTCGATTTTCGGCGCTCTAGGTGAATATCCCCCAGTTGTTAGTGGAATAGGACTTGCCTTCAATTCCCTGGGACCACAACGCATGAACGTGTAAAAGAACTGGAGGAAAAGAAACCAATTAGATACGGATTTTGGCAGTACTTAAATTTGATCAAATAACACCTGGTGTAGACGAATTATGAAACCTTAGGTCTAGGATAGTTAATAATTATATATATACAAAAAAATTCTCTAATATAGCAAATGAAGAATTTTTTGAATCAGAGTTTTATTAATTCTGAGAAATCAAGCAACGCCGGCCTTTAGGGAATGGGACCTCGCACAGGGCGCAGTGGCCATAGGGACGCCTGGGGCAGCCAGTAAATAATTAAATTACCTTAGTTTATTAGAGTGAAGTGTGAAGTACCGTAGAAAAGCTAAACACTCTAAATTGTGTATGGTTAGCTACATGTATAGCATCATAACACGTGCTCCATAGCCTACGTCGATATCGGAAAAAGAGCGGAGCCATAGAGGGAAATGGGCGCCGAACGGGTGTTTCGCACAGGGCAAAAGTTTATCTCAGGCCGGCTTTGAATCAAGACATCCATTGAGGGGCACCCTCACTTTCAAAAAACAACGACACAATCTGGCCTGAAATTGATCTGTTGATCATGGAGTTCATGATGTTCAATAATTTACAAGATAACAAAAGTTACGACAAATTGAATTATTCTTCTTACAAATTGTTTCACAAATAGTTAGGCTGACCTCAGTCTTAAAATGTATTTACGCAAATAATGGGGTCATCCACTTCAATACGGGATAATGGGGAAAACCGACCGACTCGACGTAATTTCTGGTCGTAGAGGTAGATTTATATATATATATATATATATATATACAGAGAGAGAGAGAGAGGGATGAGAAGAGAGCGTGATAGAGAAAGAGAGAGTGTGAAAGAGAAATAATGATAGAGAAGAGAGAGTAATAGAGAAAGAGTGAGATAGAGAACGAGTATGTGAGAGAAAGTTGAGAGAGTGAGAGAAAGGGAGATAGTGGTAGAGAAGAGAGAGAGAGTGATAGAGAAATATAGAGAGAGAGTGATATAGAAATACTGAGAGCGTGGTAGAGAAGAGTGAAGAATCACGTGGCGGATGGATACGGATAAGAAATCATAAAAGTGGATACTATATCGTCTATTTTCTTAAGTAGCGGAATGGATATTAACGTAACGAGAAAACCCTAACCCTAATCCCAGTTTTATTACTTCGTGGGATGGACAGAGAACGAGAGGGAGTGCGAGGGAAAGAGGGAGAGAGAGAGAGAAGAGAGAGTGTGAGAGAAGGAGAGAGAATGAAAGAAAGAGCTAGAGGAATAGAGAGGAGAGAGTATAATAAAGAAAGAGAGAAAGTGTGAGCGAAAGAGCGAGAGATGGTGATAAAGAAGTAGAGATTGATAGAGAAGCTGGAGAGAGAGAGAGAGACAGTGCTAGAGAAGAGAGAGAGAGAGGGAGAGAGTGATCGAGAAAGATAGATGGAGAAGTCGGAGAGAGATAGAGAAGAGAGAGAGAAAGAGTAATAGAGAAGACAGAGCAACCCCAAGCAGTCACAACATTCGACCATATTAGCGATTACGTTCTACATTTTTTTTTTTTAAATGTGCAGCCTCAAGCGTAATGCGATTTTGAAAAAAAAAATCTTTCCTGGACCCATGTTTGGATGAGCAAAGTATGACCTGGTCAAAATTGGTTTCAGGTAGCAGGCGTTAAAGTCAGCGAACTCATTTTATCCGTAATTAAATTTTAAAGTTATCATCAACTTAATTCAATGGACGACAATGGACAAAAAAAAAATATATTAAAATCTGCAGGAGTTTTTGCTAGTAGTAGGTAAATTAAATGTGCTGCATATATTGATGTGCTGCATTTATTGATGTGCTGCATATATTGATGTGCTGCATATATTGATGTGCTGCATATATTGATGTGCTGCATATATTGATGTGCTGCATATATTGATGTGCTGCATATATTGATGTGCTGCATATATTGATGTGCTGCATATATTGATGTGCCGCATATATTGATGTGCTGCATATATTGATGTGCCGCATATATTGATGTGCTGCATATATTGATGTGCTGCATATATTGATGTGCTGCATATATTGATGTGCTGCATATATTGATGTGCTGCATATATTGATGTGCTGCATATATTGATGTGCTGCATTTATTGATGTGCTGCATATATTGATGTGCTGCATATATTGATGTGCTGCATTTATTGATGTGCCGCATATATTGATGTGCTGCATATATTGATGTGCTGCATTTATTGATGTGCTGCATATATTGATGTGCTGCATTTATTGATGTGCCGCATATATTGATGTGCCGCATATATTGATGTGCTGCATATATTGATGTGCTGCATATATTGATGTGCTGCATTTATTGATGTGCTGCATATATTGATGTGCTGCATATATTGATGTGCTGCATATATTGATGTGCCGCATATATTGATGTGCTGCATATATTGATGTGCCGCATATATTGATGTGCCGCATATATTGATGTGCTGCATATATTGATGTGCTGCATTTATTGATGTGCTGCATTTATTGATCGTATGATAGAAAAATCATGGAGTGGCAGACTCATGGGCATATTTGAAGCCATGACGTCACTTTGCCCACAATTTTTTCGTTTTCTGTTACTGGCCTTTTAAACAGATTTGACATCCCCACTCTCAAGGACAGACGAGAAAAGATCCGCCTAACATTCTTATATAAAATGGCCATGGGGCTAATTTCGGCCATCCCAGCAAACAATTACCCCACAGAAGCCAGGCCGATTAATTAGAGCCAAACAGTCACTTAACACTGACTTAACATCTGACAACCCCATGAGAAATTACACCCGAAACAATAACAAATGCTTCACTGTGCCTCGGAGTAACACAGTGCAACATAAGCAGTCATTCTTTCCACGCACCATAATTGCTTGGAACAACCTGGACAATACCGCCGTGAACTCGACAACGATCGAAAGCTTCAAGGCCGCCCTGGCATCTGCTAGGGGCCGTTAGATTGGCAACATCGCTTCCCCAACCGTTGCACATATGCCAGTATATGGATGCAGCAACGTACCGAACCAGAACCAGAACCAGAACACTAAGGAGAAAAACAATTAATATATATATGTATCTATCTGTCTGTCTATATATATATATATTTATAAATCTATTTTAAAAAAGACTTTCTCTTAAGTCAAGCTTTTAATTTTAATGCACTAAAAAGTAAGACTTATTTTTTAAAAATTCCTAATCTGAAATGTAGAAAGACATATGTTGAGCCCAAAGGATATTCGAATGAAATGTAGAAGAAACTGAAATATGTTTTTTTTTTTTTTTTAAATTAATTTAATTTAACCATGCCGTAAAACGTACCCAAGAATCACGTGGCGTATGGATACGGTATAAGTAATCATAAAAGTGGAGACTATACCTTCTATTTTCTTACTTAGTCGGATGGATATTAACGTAACGGCAAAGCCACAACACTAAACTTAATCCAAATTTTCTTACTTGGTAGTATGGATATTAACATAACGGAAAATCCCTGACCCTAACCTTAGTCCCAATTTTCTACTTGGTAGGATGGATGTTAACGTAACGGAAAAGACGAAACAGATATTAACCGACCAAGCTGTACATCACTTTATCGTTCTATAACTGCTAGCTTCTATTTAAAGATGATTTTCTTACACTAGTCACAGGTGACGCCTCTGACGTAAACACATTTAAAATAATGCATTATTATTATTATTATTCTCTAAATTACCTATCAAAGCGAATTTAATTAATTTTTTTGCCATTAATATTCGTTGTTTCAGTAGCTACGATTGCTCAAAGCAAACAGATTGCTGATTAGACACAATGATGACGACCCAGATAACGAGGGCTGTTTTGTTTCTTACCTTTGCTGTAGTCCTGAGGCGTAGCTAAGGGGGGGGGGGCAGATGTGCCCTGGCGCCAGCTAGTTAGGGGCACCAAAATGTGCTTTGATATTTTTTTTATTGTG